>SNQJ01S0047314.1:104008-120970 GCA_010110895.2 Picea sitchensis | reverse complement strand
TTGCCAATCATTTATAGTTGGCATATGAAGGATTAGTAAGATTCACCAAGGTTTCTACATTTTAAAATAAATTTCCATCCTTAAAATCATCCTTGCACATAGGCATGGGAGGAATAGGGCAAGTTATGTATTAATGGAAATCAAACAATAGTGAAGCACTTACAATATCAATCTTGTTGTTGCAACAACTCCTCCAAGCTCTCCTTTCCAATCCCTTGAATCTCAAAAGGTCATGAGTATGATGATATTAATATCCTTCTCTCTTAGATGCCTCAATATCATACATATGATACTTTGAAATTCTCCCCCCCCCCCTTCTCACTCAAGCATGGCCTTCATTATATAGGCTTAGAAAAATCACAACCATAAGATAGTTTTGAGGAGAGGATGTGGTCAAATGAGGATTTGGATCAACAAACAAGATTGACCTTGCCTTGAATAGGAGATAGCTCGAACCAATCCCTTAACTAACTACAAACTCTCAAAAACAATCTCACAAATCAAGGCATGATGGTTGCAACAACTTCATCCTCCCCCCTCGCCATAACTATACACAAGGCGATGAACAAGGGATCATTTCTTCCTAAGCCACTTTGGCGGAGTGATGATAAGGTTTTACCCCTCCTTGTATATGGGTAGGAGGGCGATGAAGCTCTAAAAGGGACAAAATGTCAAGGAAAAAGGTAGTATTTTGACCTCCAACTGATAGGTTTCCCTTCCAACTTTTCTAGGGGTCATGAAAAACACTTCTTCATGGTGATGAAGTTGAAACACATAAGTATGACACTTGGTAAAGTGAGACACTTAGGTGCAATATTTGGTAGTGTGACACTTAGGTGTATAATATTTGTGACATTTAGGTGTGGCATTTGGTAGTGAGACACTTTGGTGTGTAATATATGCCCCCTAAAGTGTGAGGTCAAAAGAAAAGATGATAGTTGAAACACTTTACAAAAATATGTATGTGAAGGTGTTGAAATAGGAGAGTTGGTTGGAAGCTGCAAACAAACATCAAAAAGTAAATATGTATCATCCTCGAGGTAGGCGTACCCATGTTCGGAATACACTTGACTCAAATCATGGTTGTCGACCAATACACTATGGATCCATGAATTATACTAACTAAGGACATGGCCACCCAAAATACAATGTGGATCTATACCTTCCATGACACGATCATGTCGTAGCCACAAAAACATACACAATGGAGCTATGATATGGAAAACACAGCCACAAACCAATACAAAGTGGATCTATGTGAAAATATATATATCTATATCTATATCTATCTATCTATCTATCTATCTATCTATCTATCTATCTATCTATATATATATATATATAGAGAGAGAGAGAGAGAGAGAGAGAGAGAGAGAGAGACCGACAACATGATGTCCATACCAGACTCTTCTAAGTACTCAAATAATCTCCATCGCAACTTGGGTGAAACACATAACATAGGTAGGTGCCTAAAGGGTTTCTAGAGTCTTCGTCCCAATCCCAAAATGGTGTGATTCTATCCATGTGAATATTTATGTCGATGTCGAACATGGTAGAAACCACTTGATTATCGGTCATTAATGTATATTGTTAACAAGTGAAAGGGAAATCACTAATAATGAAAATGACTCCCAAGGTACCCCAACACATTTCAACAAATGTGAATAAATGAGCTGAGTTCAAACATTCGTGGAATAATTCGATCAGAAGCCAATGATGTAAACCTATTGTAGAAGGCAAGGAGACCTTCCATTGAGGCATGTAGGTTCCTAATTGGCTTCTAAATCTAATTCCTGGATAATGTGTTGAAGTCAACAGGAACTAATTGGAAAGATTTGGAATTTAATCTACTCATCAAATTTTTAACATTATCATCCCTCATGAAAATGGTTGGTTGAGTACCCCTTTGCTTATTTTTCTTCTTCTTGTCCTTCATTTTCTTCTTCTTCTTAGCCTCCTGGTTATTAGCATCAAGGTTTTCATCATGAGAGGAAGAATAAAGGGAAGAAGATGCAACATGTGAAGAAGGAAAATGGTCAATAAGAGTTTGATGTTCTTGCATTGGAGAACTTGCTTGGGAAGAAGTAGGGGAATTCAGGACCAAAGGAGTGGAAAATAACCATATTGGTAACCCCGTACTGAAACTAGGAAGATTCAATGTAGCAATGTAAGGAGGACCAATGTTTCCAAAAGAAGGAAAAACATAAGGTTCCTCCTGAAAAGAGGACCCTTGGTTGGTAACCTTAGGAACTGTCGCCATCAACGCAGATTCGACCTAAGGTCTGCTAAACATAAAACAAATCACACACCATCAAAGTTCCTACAAGATAAGAGAAAGAAAATAACTCCCTTATGATAGGGAGAAAGGAAGTAAGGGTCTTCCAGATATGGGAGATGAGGTCATCAAAGAAAAAATGAGCAATAGTTATGATAACCTTCATGCAAAAATCCCTCAAGGTGCAAGTAAGAGCCCACAACAAAATACCCTCCCATTTCATTGAAACAAATATTGAACTTCTATCCCAGATACCACAAGGAATCCCCCTTGTAATCACCTGTGTGGAATCCTAGGCGAGGTTACTATGTTTACCAATTCACAATGAACAACTAAGGGGTATAATCGATAGTCAAGACTAGCAAATGGGCTTGGGAATATCAAACATAAATCCGCAACCCAAAAACTAAGAAGAAGTGGTGTCGCCTCGAGGACTTGCCACTCTTTAAATCCCCAAATTTTCAATAGTCCCACTAGGAAATTGGGAGAGTGGAAATCTCAATTGATCACTTTTCTTGACCTCGTGTTTGACTCCTGTGTGAGAGGATATTTTTCGACTAACGTTAATTTCTACTACTAGATTTTACACTCTCTAGTATTTTATAGTTTTTCTCTTGTGACCTTGAAGGGTTAACTCTCCACTCTACTATCAAGGCCATAAAATCCTAGAATTGTTGGTTTTCTATCAAAGAACAAAAGTCTAATTGATCTTAGATTATGTACCTCATTCCTTTTCATGGTTGTTACCTACTCAGTAGGGTGCACGAAGATGAAACTCGTGGTGTGAATGACTCAACTCCAAAACCATGCAGAAAGAATGAAATGCAATGATTTTTTTTCGATAAATTCCATCTGAGGAAAGGAGAAGATTGCTTTTCTTTCTAACACAAATAAATGCCCAAAACTCCATCTATAAAAGTAGATTGAAAAAAAAAATTGTTTTCTTCTTTTCAAATTACATGAAAAATTCAAAATTGACTCTTCTTTTCTTTTTATTTCAATTAGAGTGAAAGGACTCAATGACACTTGCAAAGAACCCAAAAGCTAAAGAAGATGCAGAAAACAAGCACTCAACTAGGCTAAAATAATCCAAACACAAGGACACTTTCAACACTTGTTCAAACAAGAAACCAACATGCGAAATAAAGGAAAACCAATGTATCAAACCTCAAAGCTCAAGTAGCAAAAATAAAATATTAATTCCAAGTTGCAATAAGTCGAAAAGAGCTCAAGAGTACACTCAAAGGATCATAAGACCAAGAGACTCAAAAAACTAGGCTTAGTGCAATATAAGAAACCTCCAAATCAAAGAATAGGATCCCAAATCAATAAAGGAAAACACTTAGAAGGTTTTGGAGTCAAATAGATGAAAGTTTGAAAACCTTCAACTAATGAGGATCAAACAACTTATGAAATGGATTGAACCACAAGATCAAGTTAACCTAGGGAATCGTGAACACTTCACAATTTGAAAGAGATGCAAACTCAAAAGAGGCAAAAAAACATGTGATAGCCACAAAAATTCAATCAATAACAACCAAATTAAAACATGGAGTATTCTAATGTAAATTTTTGTAAGACAAAACACAGATAGAAAGGAGGAAAAAAGGCTCCAAATTCACCTAGAACAAGGAATATTTACCTTGTAACCATTCATACAAGGTGATGATTAGGGTACTATCACTCCTAAATACATTGACAGGGAGGGATAATCAATGCCTTATCACTCTGTACTCCCTTATGGTGGAGGGATGAAATCCTGAGAGTGGTGGAAAAGACAAAAAAAATCCCAGATCAGTGGTTTGACTTGGAGAAATTCCCAATGATGATGTGGGGAGGGGAGAGATCAAAAAAGAAGAATCAAACTCGAAAATATCAAGTGACAAACAATACCAAAAAGGGATATAAAAACACCAAGGAAATACTAAAGAGAATGTTCCCTAATGGAGTCGCCAATTTTTAATTGTGGAAAAGTTCCCTCCCCAGACAAGTGAAACCTCCCTTGGATCAAGACCCCTCTTTGATCCAAGACAGAAGGAAACAAATGTTGTACTACTTTCCTCCTAGACCTATTTCAACAATTAGAATGAGAAGAGAGGGACATATGACTTACCTTTTTATGTTGGTTGTCCTCGTTGTTGCAACCTTTAATATTGATTTCCAAGCTCCTAGGTGCAAGAAAAGTCCTACAAGGAACAAAGTGAAACATCCCTATTCCACACTATATTTTTAAGTGGAAACATATCTATCTATGATGAATTAAATAACAATAGACATGAATATATTGAAAACATAGGCATGAGAGGAATAGGCCAAGTTATGTATTAATGGAAAGCAAACAGTAGTGAAGCACTTACAATCACAATCTCAATGTTGCAACAAATCCTCTAATATCTCCTTTCCAGTCCCTTGAATATCACAAATTCATAAGTATGATGCTCTTAATTCTCCTTCTCTCTTGAATGTCTCAAGTTCAGAAGTATGATACTATGAAATTCTCCCCCCCTTCTCATTCAAGCATAGCCTTCATTATATAGGCTTAGAAGCATCACAACCATATGATAGTTTTGAGGAGAGGATGTGGTCAAATGAGGATTTTTCTCAACCAACAAGATTGACCTTTCCTTGAATAGGAGATATCTTGAACCAATCCCTTAACCAACTGCAAACTCTTGGAAACAATCTCACAAATCCTGGCATGATGGTTGCAACAACTTCATCGCCCCCCCATAATAGTGCAGAGGGTGATGAAGAAGGGATCATCACTCCCTAAGCCACTCTGGGGGAGAGATGATAAGGCTTTATCCCTCCTTGTATATGGTAAGGGGGGTGATGAAGCTCTAAAAAGGCCAAAATATCAAGGAAAAAAGTAGTATTTTGACCTCCAATTGATACGTTTCCCTTCCTACTTTGCAATGGGTCATGAAAAACACTTATTCATGGTGATGAAGTCACAACACTTAAGTACGACACTTAGGTGAAACATTTGGTAGTGCGACACTTAGGTGTATAACAATTGTGACACTTATGTGCAAAATTTGGTAGTGCAACACTTTTGTGTGTAACAATGCTTCAACTAGGTTAAAATCAAATGTCTAGGGATAAAATCCTAAAGTGCTAGCACTCTAGGGATTTAGGAGTCTAACCCTAGAAAGGATTCCTTCACAAAGTTTGGATAAAATTAACTTTGTGAGAGGAGGAAGCACTTATGCTCCTCTCTTAGGGTTTCACCAAGTAAGGTGTCTAGAATGAAAAAGTAAAATTACCATGAATATAAAATTGTATAAATTTCACTTACTTCACCAAGATACCATGAGATAAGACCCTAATTGCATAAATTCCATCCAAAAATCAGCAAAAGCATCCACAATTTGATCCTCCAAGTAAGGCACATAAGTAGAAGAACTAGATAGCCCAAGAGAGGGAAAAAATTTCACATGTAATGTCTCCCAAGTGAGAGTTTTGATGATGAAAATGAAATATGAGGGTGGCATTTTTATATGAGGCCACCCTAAACCAATTTTTCCACATAACTTTGTCAACAACAAATTAGAAGAGGGTACACCCCTTCATTTGCCTCTACAATATGACAAAATGAAAAATACATAAAAGAAAACACTAAAAGGGTGACATCATTCCCTAGAATGGTGACGTAAGTCTCAAAATTTTGACGTCCAACCTCAAAGAGCGGATCATTGGGCCTCCAAAGTCCATGTGCCATTCTCCTATGTGTAAAAGTATCATGCAATGTGTCTCTTCAAGTCAAACCACACCATCCATCAAACCCTAGCCTCCAAGGTGACATCAAGGGATAGACGGTGATTTCATGGGCTTTCAATGGCCAGGTCCTAGTGAAAGATGGATGAAATATCATCCTCTAGTGATTCCAAGGTGTCTCCAAAGGAAACATCCTCCATTATTCATGCACAATAGCTATCAAGTGCTCTTCCCAGCCCATGGGCTTACCAACCCATGTATGTGGCATACTGACCAAAAATTATCAAACCAAGCCCATATGTCCATCTTCCAAGGTTCCATGGATGTGAGAGTCATTATTTGAGGATCTTGAGTCAGTGGATGACTCATCTCTCTCCATTACATGTACCAAAGTCCTGCAATAGAGCACAACATCCCAGGTACAACCTGAGATGTCCCTCAAAGAACCATGTCAAGGCCATTCAAAGCAAAGTAGAATATAAGACAAAGGAGACCAATGTTCATAAGACACATTAGTCCTTAAATTATGCAAAGTAATTTGATGCCTAAGATACAAGTCATATAAACAATTCACCCCAGTATCACCCAAGTCCAATACCTTTTGAGGGTTACCAAGTTTAAGTATGGGAGGGTCTTCATCCAACCCTATTAGGTGTGCCACCTAGACAGGAAATAAAATAATCCAAGTAGAAGGGATAGGTCCTGAGAGTGACTAGGGAAAGTAAAAACCCATCAAGAGTAAGTGTGAATATGCCATGGTGTTAGGATTACTTCATGGCTTATGGTATCATGATTCCATCTCTATGAGTTCCTTTGTAGAGGGTGAGCTTTCTCTTGACTTACCCAATATTTGTGTGCCAAATTTTTCCAAACCCCTTTATTATCCATCATTCCAATCCCTACTGTCATTTATAATTTGCAAATTTGAGGGTCCCCTTTATAGATTTCCAAGCTTTAGAATTAATTTTTGGGACTGAGGAGAGCAGTGAAAGATTAGAGCTCAAGTTGGACTAGCTTTTGGTGGTCCTTATTTCCTATGTTCACTTTATTTTTATCATCATTTTCTTATTATTTTGTAGCAGTTGTGAAACAACCTCTGGGCCTTTAGCCCCTTCTTCTCATGAGAGTGGGCCATAATAAAAGTTTAGGGTATGAAAAGGATTCAAGATGGAAAGTGTTAAGTATGATCAGGAACAAAATGTCACCCTTGGGATCCCCCCCCCAGTATTACCCCTTTTACCTAGGTGGTGACAACACGAGACTAGAGCACAGAATCTGATCACCAAGGTGAAACAAGAAAACCAAGACTATTTCTCAAGCGAGTGATCCATTATCCAACTACAACCAATGATACTTTTCCACATTCCTAATAAATGAAACACAACATGTTGCATGAAAAAAGTACTAACCATACCTCATGGTGACGTTGGATTACCATGCCCCATATCCTGGGTTGCTTGAATGTGATGAGCCGTGGGTGATGCAACTGGGAGGAAAATCAGGGGGGATATTGGGATGTCATCTATGGACATGTTTACCATCATCATCATGGTGTAGATCATGTTCTCCATTGTGGGCCTTGAGACTTTATCTCCTCTAGTTACCCCTAGGCATGGGGGGGTAGCAATTATACCGATAAGTATAAACTGCAGCTGAAATAAGCATGCTTAAAAAGTAATAAACACTTGTATCTCCCAAAAAACTTATAGAGCATGATTTATGTTTTCTCAAAACAATAATAATAATATATGTTGTCTATATATATATATATATATATATATATGTTGTCTATATATTATATATATAGACAACATATATTATTATATCCCAAAGTCAAACGATGCCACCATCATAATGAAACAAAACTAAAAGTCATATTTTTTAAGTGAGGTTGTCTACCTCTGTGCAATACCCTTTGATATCTCCATCTTGTCCTTGATCAAATATGCACCTGCATATTTCTTTTCTTCATTCTTTTGGATCTCTAGATGCATGTCATCAAAGGTGATCATTCTTACATTTTCTTTGAGTTTAAGAGGCAAGGATTTGATAGTATAGGATGGTGTTTCATAGGAATCATAACTGATTTAAATGGTAGGCCATTGTTTTTTACTTGGTCTAGGTTCAATAGCCAAAGATGTATACTTCTTTGGGAGCTGAGGGGAATGTACTTGTGAAGCCACATAAGAAACTAGTTGAACTGGTAGTATATGAGGTGGAGGAGGAAGGGGTAAAGACATAGTTGTCCAATGACCAATACCATATGGAGGATTGATTGGTGGATCATTCTAGCCATCATTAACTAGAGTTTGGACTTGTACATGAGGTTGATCATGAATATTTTCAATACTTGGGTGAGGTCGAAGATCATTAGGTTGAACAGGAGGAATGAATGATGGCTAAGGGGATTGAAAATCCAGGTGCCCCACAAGATTCAAGTAACTAGTATGTACCAATTGATTAAATTCTTCATAGTTTTCATAAAAATGTATAGAGAACCTCCTCCTCTTGTTACTCCCTCTTTGCCAAAATGTGTTTGAACTTCTTCCTCTGTTACCTCTATTTCCTCTGTTTCCAGACCAATTACTGACTCTACTAAAAAAACTCATCTATATCATCCATATCCAAATTAGCTCATATATAAGACACAACATTTTCCATGTGATATATAAGACATCAAATGCCATTTGTCAACATGGATAAATTTGGCTCTGAAATGACATAACCATGCAACACAAAAAGGGAGATGAACAGGAAAAGTGAATCAAGGGAAAAACAAAAGAGATTCTGCACACACACTAAATTTATCATTCAAACTCAACAACATGTCATGAGAACTTTCATTATGTATAATATATTTCTCTTTTATAAATATGTATAGGGAAATATATGGAGAATTAAATTTTGTATGATTGAGAGTAATTTGTGAAAAGTGAATTATGATAGGAATTACATATGGATTGTTCGAATTCAAATACCTTAATCGATGCTTATACATTTACTTTATAAAACCATTCATCCTTTGGATTGTTTTAATTCATATATACAACTGTGAATTTTCATCCATCTTTGCTCATCATCGTTATTCATTTTTTTGTTTCCAAATTGAAATTTACTCTTTAAATTACATAGACAAGGAGTAAAATGGAAAAAAGGCATTTTGTGAATAGGATATGGGAGCATAACTTAGGTAAAATTTTATGTATGAGAGGACAAGTGAAAGTCTATATAATAAAATGTTGGCTATTAACATGTAGATTTAATCCATATCCATGCCATTTTAACACATGCCACTGAGTGATGCCATTATCAAAATGTTTGTGGTATATCTGATATACCCTTTTAAATGACACACAAAAGACTTGTATGTTCAAACAAGACCAAATAATCATCCATACACACCAAAAATCAATAATATTCATAACTCTTATACTTCATACCCTCTCATTTTAAATGATACTTTTTGAGTCAAAACGATAATGTCTAATCCAAACAGAATTATCATTTCAAATGCATTGGCCATATTAACACATGTTTTCACCGAAAACAAAACTCGATGAACCCAAAATACTTTTAGTTTAGAGGATGAAAAACATGCAAAGAGTAGCACGAATAATCTAGAATTATTCAACATTAGAAAACATGAGTTCGTAACTTTTTCCTTTCTCATCAAAGTATTTGATCATAATGAAAAATTGCATTACCCATGTAATAACACAAACTGGTCATGAATGTCTTTAGTAATTTCATCAAACCTAATTTCATCAATGGGTGCGAATTGGATAATATTTTCTTAACCCATTTTTATCAATAATAGGACCAACAAATATATGTGTCAGCAAATTTAACATGAGAGTTGAGCCATGTCCCAACTTGTAAAAAATATTTTAGTTTTGAACTTAAAACCCTTTACCTTCATATCAAAATTATGGGAACACAAATCAATAACAAGAAGTTCGACAATTAAGAATTAAAGACCAGGGTTCAAGATCTTTGAAAATAACCTTCCACACAAAAATAAACACATCCAAAACTCACCATCCCAAAAGTGTTCTTAGTAACTCAAGAAAGGAAAAGAAAACTCAAACTTAGTCGCAAGGGTTTTTTTATGGCATATGTGGATTTTCATAAACTGGGTTGAAGTTGAAATCATATACAAGGTTTATTTTACCCCTGTTGAAAAGACCCATACCATTCACTTTTAAAGCCGAACCAGATAACCTTCATTTTTCATCAACTCAACAAAGGAAAAATAACCATAAGGATCAAATAAATCATTGAACTGAGTTCTACTTGTATACGAACCAACAATGGAAACCCGCGACTTCTATTCATCTTCTCTTCATCAATTAGTCAGGACAAAACAAAAAATGTTAGTATGGACATGCAAAACAAGTGACTTCAACCATTTTATTTTTTAAGTATTCATTTCTTTTCATTTTCTTCAAGAAAGGGGAAAGAAGACATTTTAATATACATAGACTGCACACCAGAGCCAAACTTAAACAATGTAATGACAAATACATTGCAAGAGATGTAAGAATAGTTGTGAACTCATACCTTATTGAAATGTGATCTTATACTAGTGTCAAGGGCCTAAAACAATTACAACGACCACCAAACACAAGGGTTTCTCAACAACCAGAGTGTTGATTTCTCTTCACAACAAAAAAATGAAATGCAATTGAAAATTATACAAGATAATAGGGTGACAGACTCGGGGTTGTAGAGTAAATGCTCATGTCCCGTCAAAATCAATGCATGACCAGCGCCACTACCCACTTACCACAACAAAATCATGAAACATATACGCCACACTGACTACAAAACAACTATGTTCAAAGCAATGTAACAAGCCAAACCAATCACAAACTCAAACTACATGCGAAGTGAGCATCAACCTCGTATGCCAAATTTTCAATCATAAAGATCCTTTACTTGTCACGTCTCATAACTAACCAGATCCTCATACAAAGATTACCAGTGTTGTCAAACACTGCATTGAGATGTGCAACCATCACATCATATGGATTAATCACAATTTATACATGCAACAAACTTTAAACATGTGTAATATACAATATTACCATCAACCAAAAATAATGAGACATGACCTCATATGTGTTTAATTTTCACTATGGTTAGTTGATGCATGAAGTTTATTTTAATTTTATCATTTACTTGAACCATAAACAAATGCAGCTACACCATTCACAATTGTTGCAATAACCAAGATCACAAGAAGAAGTGCCATGCATAACACAAGAAATATCCTGGAAAACCCTTCTACTCAAGGGAAGAAAACCCAACAATCCTTTGCTATATTCTCAATAGAAGATCCCAGAACCATAAAACCCTAATGCACACAAGAGGGTTCTCTACAACCTTGAAACTTGTGCCCAAGAGAGGTGCATACTTCAGCCCTAGAAATGTACTTGCTGAAATTTCCAAATGAAAAGTGACTTGTGTGTTTCCTCAATGGGGAAATCACCTTTATTTATACTAGACCAGACAAAACAAAAATGGTGTATATTGGCACAACATGGTCAACCTCAATAAATCATAAAATAATTAATTATAACAATAAACATTAATTATCTTTTACATATGGTGGGACCGACATGTATCCTTTACATTACAATTAGGGCTACAGGTAAATATTACACTTAGATAATATAGCAAGGGATCCACATGTCCACTAGTGATCAACCACTAGGGACACATCCACCTGTGCTCAGCCACAGGGACATCATACTCAATAGAATCATCTGGAGTACCTCATCATCTCAACTCTCACACAGAGGAGAATGATACACCCATCACATGGGAACACCCAACCACTGGGGGACGAATCAACTCTCCATAGGAGAATGATGCCCCATCCATTGGGGGACGACTCAATTCTCACATAGAGGAGAACAATGCCCCATCACATGGGTATGCCCAATAGTGGGCTCCCTCTCAGGTTGACTCAACTCAATCTCAGAGAATAACATGACTTGGAGGATGTCTCACGAAGCTGCAATCATCAACACTCCCTCTTAGCTAGGGAGGCATGCTATTCCAGGCCAAGTCTCTCACGGAAGTACTCGAACTTCGTCTTGGAAAGTGGTTTGGTGAATATATCTACAATCTGCTCATGTGTAGGAAGGTACTGCACGTGTACTTATTTCCTTTGCACCATGTCTCTGATATAATGATATTTTATCTCAATGTGTTTCGATTTATCATGAAACATAGGATTCTTAGAGAGCTTCACACAACTCTGGTTATCACACTGAATAATGGTAGGATCCATCTCATTATTAAATAAATATGTCATGACCTTGCGAAGACACAATGCTTCGTGGACTGCCACACTCAATGTTATATACTCTGCTTCTGCAGTACTCAAGGAAACAAAGATATGTTTCCTGTTGCACCAGGAAACCATGGCATACCCCAAGGTAAAACAATAACCGAATGTGCTCTTCTGGTCCACTGTGCTCCCTGCTCAATATGCATCGACATATCCCTGCAAACACATGTCTACACTAGAGGCATATCTTAGGCCATATCCAACTATGCTTCGTAGATATATCAATACATGCTTCGTTGTTATCCAATGAATCTGTCTTGGTTGACTCATGAACTGACTAAGTACATTCACTGCATAGCATATATCAGGTCTGGTGTTAACCAGATACATCAACAATCCAATCAACTGCCGGTATAAATGTGGATCAATCTCGCCCGAATTAGTATAATCATTGTTCATTTTCTTCAAATCCATCACCATCGATGTAGGCATGGATTTGCAGTCTGTCATACCAAACTTCTTCAATATCTCCACTGTATATTTTCCTTGACTCGAGAAAATCTCATCAGTCCTCTGCCATACTTCTAGTCCCAAGAAGTAGTGCATCATACCTAGATCCTTCATCTTAAATTCAGAAGTCAATGCTCTCTTGCATTCAACAATAAGTCTTTCTCAATCGGTGAGGAATAATTCATCCACATACAGGACCAAGATCAAGAACTCATCACCAACAATGTGATACTATAGGTTTGGATCAACAACACTTTTACTGAAGCCCAAAATCATCAAGAATCCATCCATCTTCTCGTACCAATCTCGACGTGCCTTATTTAGTCCATACAGGGATTTCTTCAACCTGCGCACATGAGATTTCTCGTCATGTATCACGAATCCTTCTAGCTGCTCGATGTAAACTTATTCCTCAATATCACCATTGAGAAATGTTGTCTTTACATCGATTTTATGTAGCTTCCAACCCATGGATGAAGCTAGTGAAATGATAGTATGAATGAAGGTGTATCAGGCTACTAGAGCAAATGTCTCCTCATAATCAATTCCCTCGACTTGTGAGAATCTTATGGCTACAATTCTCGCTTTGTATTTTTCAAAACTTCCATTAGCTACATGCTTGATCTTATATATCCACTTGGAAGTTACTAAAAAATTCCCTTCTAGTCTCAGAACAATATCCCACATATCATTCTTCAAGATGGACTGATACTCTTCTACCATGGCAGCTTTTCATACCCGCTGACCTACTACTTCTCCATGACAAGAAGGCTCTGTATCAATGATGTGGCTCATGGCTGAAAAATAGCTCGAAAATTTCTTTGGTTTCTTTCTCTCTCGGAATGTGCCTTGACGATTTGCATGGCCCTCTGCCTCCTGCAAAGTTTGTCGAGCCCAGGAAAGTATTTTATGGCCTACTACAATGTCTCTGGGAACATCAACTAGAGCAACTGGATCAACTGGAAAAACTAGACCAACTGGAATGATGGATGTCTCCCTCTAAACTACTGGAGGGGGAGAGGGTATTGTATCACTGTCAATCTCTATCTGAGATTCTCTGGATCTTCAAAAGTATATCTCTTCCTCAAAGATGACATATATTCTCACCTCAATCTGTCTCTGACTAGGGATGTAGATCTTATATGCCTTCGAAGATTCACTGTATCCCATAAATGTACCCTTTCTTCCTGAAGGGTGTAGCTTGGACCTCTTCTCTTTGGGTACATGAAAGTATACTAAACACCCAAATATCCTAAAGTATCCAATCTTAGGCTTCACTCCGGTGAAGTATTCTTCGAGAGTTATGTTCTTCAAAATCTAGTGAGGACTCTTGTTCTGAACATATACTGTTGCCATGCATGCTTTTGCCCACAAAATCATAGGTAGACTTTGATCATTTATCATTTCTTTGGTTGCCTCGATGATGGTTTTGTTCTTCCTCTCTGAAACCCCATTTTGTTGAGGGTTGTAAGTAACTTTGTACACCCTCTTGATCCCTGCTTCAATACAGAAATTACCGAAATCCTTGGAGGTGTATTTTCCTCCATTATCCGATCTTAGTACCTTGATCTTCCTTCCTATCAGGTTCTCAATCTGAGCTTTGAATTTTTGAAATCTTACAAAGACTCCATCCTTGGTCTTCATGAAATAAATCCATGTTTTCTGAGAGTGATCATCTATGAAGAGAACATAGTACAAATATATGTTCAAGGAGGCAACGACCATTGGTCCACACACATATGAATGTATCAAGTCCAATATTTCCTTGGATCTATCGTCACTGCTCAAGAAGGATCCCTTGACATTCTTTCCAAGAGCACAACCTCTGTAAACACCTTTATGTCATAAATGTATCTCTGGAAGGCTTGTTACCATTTTCCCTAGAGATGGAAGGCTCTATAATTAATGTGAGAAAGTCTCCTATTCCATAGCTCACTCAAGTTGCTAGTATCATGTAACAGGGCCTGGGCTGGTCGGATAGTCAACATGTATAATTTGTTTTCTCGAACACCAACTACTCGGGAATAATGCATATGTGAGTCCTTATGCTATGCAAGAAATTTTCCTTCAGAAAAGGAATGTAGAAGTTCCAACCCCTTTCACATTATATCTGGCATTGTCTCCAAGTAAAACATGTATATCAGTCTCTTTCTCAACAAGATATGTTAGATGATCTCTATATCTGGTCATGTGCCCAGAGGTACCACTGTCAATTAACCAAATATCATTATCAGTAGGAACCATATCTGAGAGTGTTGAAATGAATAAGAAGGCTTCTTCTTTGATGTCTTCATCTCTCTAAAGTCTTGGCTTCCAAGAACTGAAGTTGCTTGATCCATCAAGATCATCTTCCACCATAGTTATGTTCATAATATTTTCATATTCTTCACAAACCCTTACCAACTGGGATAGGAAACCTAATGGCTAGGCTATGATAGAAATATTAGGTTTCCTTGGGCTTATGACTTCCAACTATAAGCCTTGAAATTCAGAAGAATATTGGTGAGCTAAAAAACTCCTTCAATGAGCAACAAAAACCCTAAAACTAAAATTTCTGCGGAAAATTGTGAAACCCTAGGGCCAAAAATCCAAAATTCTCGAAAATGCAATTTGAGAGTTGTTGGAGGTGCACTGAGGGAGGTCGTACACTCCTATTCAATTTTTAGCCCCAACGCTCAAGTACAAAGTGTTGAAACACTAAAAAAAGAAAGGGCAGTACGAATTTCTGGAAACCCTAGGAGGATCGTAAGGTTCTGCAGAAAAGAGGATGACTTTCTCTAAAGGCTTGTGCAATGGATTCTTCAATACCTATGCTTAGTTGATTCATGAAGTTTATTTCAATTTTAGCATTTACTTGAACCATAAACAAATGCAGCTACACCATTCGCAATTGTTGCAATAACCAAGATCACAAGAAGAAGTACCGTGCACAAGAACACAAGAAATATCTTAGGAAACCCTTCTACTCAAAGGAATTAAACCCAACAATCTTTGTTATATTATCAAGAGAAGATCCCCCAACCATAAAAACCTAATGCATATAAGAGGGTGCTCTACAACCTTGAAACTTGTGCCCAAGAGAGGTGCGCACTTCAACCCTAGAAATGTACTTGCTGAAATTTCCAAATGACAAGTGATTTGTATGTTTCCTCATTGGGGAAATCACCTTTATTTATACTAGACTGGACACAACAAAAGTGGTGTCTATTGGCACAACAAGGCCGACCTAAATAACTCAGAAAATAATTAATTATAACAATAAACATTAATTACCTTTCACATATGGTGGGGCCGACCTATACCCTTTACATTATAATTAGGGTTACAGGTAAATCTTGAACTTAGACAATATAGCAAGGGATCCACGCGTCCACTAGTGCTCAGCCACTAGGGACACACCCATGTGTGCTCAGCCACAGGGACATCATACTCAACAGAATCATCTGGAGTACCTCATTGTCTCAACTCTCATAGAGAGGAGAACGATACACCCATCATATGGGCACACCCAACCATTGGGGGATGACTCAACTCTCCAGAGGAGAACGATGCCCCATCCATTGGGGGATGACTCAACTCTCACACAAAGAGAACGATGCCCCATCCATTGGGGGATGAATCAACTCTCACACAAAGGAGAACGATGCCCCATCACGTGGGTATGCCCAACACTGGGCTCCCTCTCAGGTTAACTCAACTTAGTCTTAGAGAAGAACGTGTCCTGGAGGATGTCTCACGAAGATGCAATCATCAACAGTATACAAACCATAGGTATTTCATCCACCCTTGAAACCTTGCACTTAGTTCAAACATAAATTTACTTCCAAAGGATTTTAAAGATTTGAACCATAAAATTATGAGAAATGTGCCATGACAACAATGGCATGATTAATTTTTAATGCATGAGAAAACATATGCAATGTAACACTTGCATTTATTTATCTTAATTTCATGAGTAGAACATTTGTAAAACTCGTTTTGAATTTGTAACAAAACAAAGCTTGATATTCTTTGATTATCAAGTGAATATGAAAGGATATTAAATATGACTTATACCAACATGCCAAGGCTCTTCATAGCCATAGAACTTAAACTATCCCATATATGAAACAAAATTGTATAAGTATTGAGAAATGATTGAAAATAAATGTATTTGGATTTT
>SNQJ01S0047314.1:43944-92205 GCA_010110895.2 Picea sitchensis | reverse complement strand
AGAAGCGGAAGCTTCTATTAGGTCTTCTTACATCCGCCTAATTCTCTTTTATTGAAAGGTCTTATTAATATTGACCTTTATTACATCCGAATACATTAATCTACCCATGTGCGGGTTAGGACCTTAACACAAAGACCACACATATTTTCGTTGATACCGCTTTGGATGAATCTACATGAAAAGATTCTAATTATACAACGCGACGATGACTGGAATCAGGAGGTTAAGGAAGTCCAAATGAAGGTCTGGATGGAGGACCAGATGAAGGTTTGGATGGAGGACCGGATGAAGTTCTTGATTGAGGACCGGATTAAGGTTCGGATTGAAAACTGAATTGTTTTTGCACAAGTTCAGTGGTTGGAATAAATTCCAGAACTCTTCCTTTGGATTCTGAAATCAGATTGTAGCTTAACATTTAATTACCTATTAATTTTTACATTAGATTGGTCATTCTTAACTCCTTTAATAAAATTGTAAAAGTAAATGCACTCTTATTTATGTAAGAATAATTTATGGTCTTCCTTGAATCTCCTTAATGGATATGTAAGTTGTCAAATTCTTATTTATTGCTTATGTTGATTTTATTAGTTTTATAAATGGGTACATGATGAAGGGTAGCATGTTAAATTATTGTATTATTTAAGCATGGTTGATCTCCTTTTAATGCTTATTTATGCAAAGTAACATGATGTCCTTACATGACGGGTGATGATTTATATCCTTATGGATCCCTTAGACATGAGTTTACCTTAGACCCGTTGATTGTAATTACACTTATGATTCTTAATTTTTATATATAGCACTGTCTTATAAAAAATTCACTTAATCATTACCTTAAGGATGGACTGAGTAGATTATATTAGACCCAGTACTATGATGAATTATATTGATGTTAACTGATGATTTTCCTTATGAGATGAATTGAGCGATTTATGATTCATGTTGTGATGTGTCATTTTTAAAAGAATGCATTGGTTAAGGGTTGCTATTACTGTGTTAATGCATCGATATAGGTATCGTTATCCATTGCAATGTTGTGACAACTTATTTTGTGTAGGTTTGTTAATGTGTTAATATTGTTTCATTATTATGTCGGATGATGTGCCATTGATGTCATTATTAATTGTGATATATATTTCCAAATGCAAAAAAACAAATTACCTGTTGTATGTCGTATTGGTTGTCGTAATGGAGGGTCGTTACAACATTTGTTTTATTTTATTTCTTTGCGATCTTGTTTTTCTAAAAACTGGTATCAGAGTGAAAGGTAACTTGCAAGAAAAGAGGGTTTCCTGGTTCAAGTGGGAGCAATGGAAAGATATGGAAAGTTTAGGGTCAATAAATTTAATGGCCAAAACTACTAGTTATGGAAGATGTAGATGAAAGATTATTTATATCAAAAGGATCTATTTGTACCATTGGGTGGAATAGAAAAGAAGACAATGGCCATGAAGGACGGAGAATGGGAGGTTCTTGACAAAAAGACACTAGGAATGATACAGCTGATCCTAGAAACATCGGTGGATTTCAACATTTCAAAAGAAAAGACAATGAAGGAGCTAATGGACACATTGTCTAAATTGTATGAAAAACCCTCGACGTCCAATAAGGTATTTCTAATGAAGCGATTATTTAATATGAAGATGTCATAAGGTGGTTCTGTTGCAGATCATTTAAATGAATTTAATACGATTACTAATCATCTAAGTTCTGTAAAAGTGAAATTTGATAATGAGGTTAGGGCTCTTCTAATCCTATTCTCATTTCCAGAAAGTTGGAATGGCTTGGTCATGGATGTAAGTAACTCTGTCTCTGGTTCAAACACTCTAAAATTTGATGATGTTGTTGGTTTTATCCTTAGCGAGTAAATGCAACGGAAAAACATAAGTGAGACATCAGGTAATGCATTGATCCTGGAGAACATAGGAATACAAAAGGATAGAGGAAAGGGCTAAGGGAACCGTGGGAATTCTAGGAAGGGGAGATCCAAATCCAAACTGGGAAATATAGAGTGTTGGAATTGTGGGAAGAAATGACATCTAAAGAAAGACTGTAGAGATCCAAAGAAAAAAAGAGATGGATAGTAGGAGAAAAATAACAAAGAAAATGAAACAGGTGATGTGTTACAAGATGCTTTGATTCTTTTTGTAGATAATATTTCTGAGTCTTGGGTAGTATCTTAAGGGGATTCATTTCATGCCACACCCCATAGGAAACATTTTCTATATTATGTTCAAGGTGATTTTGGATAGGTTCATTTGGGTGATGATGCACCATGCAAAATTGTTGGAATGGGTAAGGTACAAATAAATCAAAAGAATGGAAATGAGTGGTTGTTGAAAGAGGTAAGACATGTTCCATATCTAAGGAAAAATATAATTTCAACAGGGCAGTTGGAAAGTGAAGGTTGTATATCTATATTTACAGATAAGGCGTGGAGGGTCATCAAAGGATCACTGGTGATATAAAAAGGAGAGAAGGTAGGTACATTGTATTTATGTACTGGTAATACTGACTCTTCTATATCTTTAGATTCTAAAGGAGTGGAATCATAGGCTTGGACACATGAGTGAGAAGAGGATGCATATACTTCACAAAAGAAATTTGTTTCCATATCTTAAAAAAATGTATTTGGAGTTATGTGAGCACTATGTTTATGGAAAACAAAAGAGAGTCGGAAAAGAGAAGAAGAGTGAAAGGTTAGAGCTTGTGCATATAGATGTATGGGGACCATCTCAGGGATCATCTCTTTCTGTCTCTCATAATTATGTTACTTTTATTGATGATGCAACTAGAAAACCTTAGGTTTATTGTATTCGACAAAAATATGATGTTTTTGATACTTTTAAGAAATGGAAAGCTTTGGTTGAGAATGAGACAGGAAAGATGTTGAAGTGTCTCAGATCAGACAATGGAGGTGAATATTGCAGCAAGGATTTTGATGATTATTATTCATACCATGGGATTCATAGAGAGAAAACAGTTCCAGGAACACCACAAGAAAATGGTGTGTTAGAAAGGGTGAACAAGACAATCATGGAGTGTGCAAGGAGTATGAGATTGCATGTTGGGTTTCCCTTATAGTTTTGGGTAGATGTTGTAGATATTGTTGTTTTCTTAATAAACAGATGACCTTCAAGCTCTTTGGATGGTGGAATTCCACATGAGGCATGGACATGTAAAAAGGTAAACCATTTTTTTTTAAGACTTTTGGTTGTGAAGCATTTGTCCATATTGATAAAGAAAATAGAGCAAAGCTTGAGGCAAAATCCAAGAAGTGTGTCTTTATTGGATACGGTGTTAATGATTTTGGTTATCGCTTATGGGATTATGAAAATAAAAAAATCATTAGGAGTAGAGATGTCATATTCAATGAGAAGGTCATGTACAAATATTAGTTGCAGGGAAATAAACGGGAAAAAAGAAAAACCAAAATACACAATGCTCAATGAGATCACTGAAAAAGAAATTCCAAAGGTACTAGAAAATAAAAATGTACAACAACAGGAGAAACATGTACCTCAAACTCCTACAAGTGTTGTTAGAAGATCTACCAGGTTAAGTAGACCCCCTGAACGATACTCTCCTTCTTTGTATTATTTATTGTTGATTGATTCTGGTGAACTAGGAAGTTATGAAGAGACAATGCATGTAGAAACTAAAAAGAAGTGGGAGCATGGAATGAAAGAGGAAATGGACTCCTTGGTAAATAACCAGACTTGGGACTTGGTTCAGTTTCTTGCAGGAAAAAGAGCATTTCAGAATAAATGGGTTTACAGGTTGAAGGAATAAGATGAAGGGAAAAAACGGTACAAGGCTAGACTTGTTGTAAAGTGGTTTGCACAAAAGAAAGGTATAGATTTTGATGAAATGGTTTCTCATGTTGTTAAAATGACTTCAATTAGGATTATTTTAAGTCTTGTGGCAGTAGAATATTTTCATCTTGAATAGTTAGATGTAAAAACAACCTTTCTTCATGGGGATTTGGAGGAAGAGATTTATATGCAGCAACCACATGGGTATGAGGTCAAAGGAAAGGATAATTTGGTATGCGAGTTGAAGAAGAGCTTGCATGGCCTAAAGAAAGCTCTAAGGCAGTGGTATTTGAAGTTTGATAGGTTTATGCCAGAACAAGGTTATAGTAGATGTCTTTTTGATCACTGTGTTTATTTTAAAAGGATTGAAAATGGAATCTTTATTATCTTGCTATTGTATGTAGATGACATGCTTGTTGCAGGGTCTAATATGTAGGATATAAATGTGTTCAAGAATAAATTAGCTAATTCATTTGCGATGAAGGATTTGGGTGTTGCAAAGAAAATCCTTGGTATGAGAATAACAAGAGACAAGAAAAATCACAAATTGATATTGTCTTAGGGTGAGTACATAGAGAAGGTGTTGGAGATGTTTAGAGTGCATAATGCAAAACCAGTTAGTACACCTTTGGCCAACCATTTCAAATTAACCAAGGAAATGTGTCCAAAGACATAAGAGGATATGGAATACATGTACAGGTTCCCTTATTAATAAATAGTTGTCATATTGATGTATGCGATAGTTTGCATAAGAACATATATTGCACATGCAGTGGGAGTTGTGAGCAGGTATATGAACAATCCAGGTAAAGAACATTGGGAGGCTGAAAAGTGGATTCTCGGGTATTTGAGAGGTAATACTATCCATGCATTATGTTTTGGAGGTTCATACATTGTTCTATAATGATATGTTGATTCATATATGGTAGGTGACAAATATAGAAGGAGAATCACCACACGGTATGTTTTTACAGTAGGTGGAACAACAATAAGTTAGATTTCGAAAATGTAAAAGGTTGTTTCACTTTCAACAACGAAAGCAAAGTATGTTGTTGCTACAAACGCTAGTAGAGAGATGATTTGGTTACAAAGGTTTATGCAGGAATTGGGAAAGAAGCAGGAGAATAGAGGGTTGTACTATAACAATGAGAGTATAGTTCATCTTGCAAATAATTCAACCTTCCATTCTAAGACTAAACATATACAATTCAGGTACCATTTCATACGATCCATCTTAGAAGATGGAAATTTGAAGTTGGAAAATATACATACTAACCAAAATCCTGTAGAAATTTTAACAAAGGTAGTAACCAGGGAGAAACTGAGCTCCTTCTTAGTTTCAGTTGGCCTTCAAGCATGAAGGTGAAGATGTGAAATTTTCCAGGTCCAAGGTGGATCATAGTCAAGGAAGTATAACAGAAGTGGAGTTGTTGTGATCAATATCCAAGTGGGATATTGTTGGTTGTGGAGCCTGATTATATTCCTAATTCATATGCAGGTTAAAGAGATTGCAGGATACACAATTCATGCACCCCCCCGGCCACGAGGGGGCCAAAATTTTTGTTTTTTTTCAATTCAAATATTGTAATTTCATAGTCAATCTGGACCGTTCATTATAAGGTCACATATTTGACAGTAGAAGTCATGTTAGGGTTTTTTCCCTAGAAGAAACCCTATTTTATGAGAGAATTGTATTTTCATTGTGTATTATTGCAAATATTGTATTCTGAGAGAGGAGACTGTGAGAGAAAGCAGAGGAAGTTGCAGTGGGTGTGATGTAGGTTGTATCCCTTCATTTTGCTGGATAATATAAAGGAAGGACCTGGAAATTTCTTTGGTGGACGTAGACCACACTGGGTGAACCACATATATCTGTGTCTCTATTATATTATGTATCTTATGTGTTTTATTTCTGCATTTTTTATTTTATTTTATTTCTCTACGATCCTGTTTTTCTAACATTTCCCCGTAGTAATCACTTCATCATCAATTCACAATGTTTTCAAGGATGAATATGAGAATTCAGATGATATTACATTCAACGAAGTCCCTGGATTTAAGGGATAGGTCAAAACTGATACTTTTCTAGTTGTCCCAGGAGTGGAAATTTGTCTTCTCTCTCCTCCTCTTCTTTCTTACTATTTTCTTCTGCATGCCATGCTGTGATTCTTTCATGTTCCTCTATGACCGCTTGGGATGTTTCCTTAGCTATATTCTTTTTCTATTTCGCGGTTTTGTGTGCAGCTTCGTGGTCTTGCAGGCTCTTTCATATTCTACGACCTCACATGATTTGTGTTATTCTGTGGCCCTGTCTCTCTCCACAGTGTCACAGGATGTCTTGACTTCCCCGAGTGACTTGTCTTGTATCTTGTTTTTTATATCCCTCTCTTCGACATAGAATAATTTCCTTAGTATTATCTAGGTGGATACCGGTGGCCACCTACCTATTCCAACTGGCTCAAAATAATCTTTTGACAATTTACTATTTTTAGCCGTTTTTCAATTCATAAACTTCTAGGGCCTTTTTAAGGGCATACATGAAGTTTTTTTGGGATCTATAACCTCAATTATATCCAAAGTATTTTATTGAGTCCCAAAAATGAATCTCCTTGATGATACCTTTCCAACGAGATATCGTGCACCCCAAACAGAGATCGTATGCCAAAGTTATGCCCCCGGGAAGTTGATACACAAAACTACCCAAAATGGGGTCCACAAAACTGTTGGCTTTTCATCTTCCGGCGTTAGGGTTTTGGAATTTATTTATGTTAAAAATTCCTTTAGAGATTCATTGTAATCATCTTCTTGCGAATGTGAGTAGTCATCACATCTCTTCTAAGAGATAAGTTGCCACCATTCTAGCGAGTCTTTCACTATGCATTTCTACAGTTTTGTACATTTCGCTCATTAATAGAAATTGTGCATTACTGTATATCTGTGCCTTTGGTTATATATCTGATATATCTATTTTATATTATTGGATATCTTGCAATATCTCTATATATTTATGTGTTATATCTCCACTCTCATTTCGTGTCGAAAATAATTTGGATTAGTGGTATCAGAGCAAGTTGCTCTTGATCATTTTTTTTCAATGCCCCCAAAGAGATCCGAGTAAAGAAAGTTGGGTCTCGAGCTTGTCTCTCTTGAGTAAAATCTTTCTCACACTCCCAATAAACCCTCCATGGTGGAAGAAAATAAAAAAGATAGAGAAGACGGTTCTATTAATCTATTTCTTGAGCAAGCTCTCACGCGACAGAGGGAAGGAATGATGGAGAATTTCCCCCACATCCTTCAATGCCTGCCGATAACAATAGGAACATATTCATCAAGTGACCACTTTGGAGGAACCTCTACTTTTAAGGAACAATTTAATTTTGACATTCCCATATTTGAAGTTCAGATAAATGCATATGCCCTAGAAAAATGGTTAAATCTGCTAGAAGGTTATTTCTCTGTTCACACTTTTTATGATAAGGAAAAGATCACCTTCGCACTCCTTAAGTATCTCCCCCATGTAAAACATTGGTGGGAAACTTAATGGGAGAAAATTTCCATAGAGGAGTCTGGAATATATGGGGCCGATCCCACTTGGAATTTCTTTGTGGATGCGGTCAAGGAACAATATTACCTTGTTGGTAACTATGGTCACCAATACATGCCATGGAACATGCTACGTCAAGAGAGGGGAGAAGCAGTGACAGAGTTCACCAATACCTTCCATACATTGCACACCAAGCTGGGTATCAAAGGTTATCAACAAAATTTGGTTCTAAAATACTGTGGGGCTCTACACATATACATCCAAACTGAAATGGATTTTGTATACATCTCATCACTAGGTGATACTTATCAATATATTGTTAAAATCGAGAAAAAATTTAATCACTAGAACAAGCGAGAGTTCAAGTCTGCAAATCCACAACAATCAAAGAATGGTAATGATGACCCTAACAACCATCCTTCATAAACCAATCCAAGACACATGAAAAGAAGGGTAACAAAAATATGAAGAAGGACACTGGAAAGTGGTGCGATTTCCACAAAATCCCCTGGCACAATACTGATGAATGTTGCTCAAAACAATCATTGGTGGTATAGATCAAATACAAGGAGCCGAACTGTGATTCAAAATCTGATGCAGAAAATACTGGTAGAAGACAAATCATCGATGCAGACCCCACTGCTATTGTCGTGATTGCAACAGATCAGCCAAAAGAACCAACAAATCCTAAAGAGGGGGAGCACCTCTTCCATTCACGAATGTGGGTGAAGGGGACCCCATTGCATTTCATTATTGATAGTTAAATCCAAAAGAACCTCATCTCAGCAGAGGTCGTCAAATTGTTGGGATTGTCGACAACACCACACCCACAACCATACAACATCAGGTGGCTTCACCAGGGATGAGACCTCCTTGTCATCCAGTAGTGTCTATTGTCATACATCATCCAACCCTTCAAGGATGAGGTATTATGTGATGTTACCCCATTGGATGTTTGTGATTTTCTGTTGGGACAACCATATATGTGGAAGATCCATCCTATTTATGATTCTTGACCCTTTAGTGTCATTGTTGCTCTGGGGGGTCATCTCTACAGGATACCAGAGGTATTTCCAACTATTGTCCCATCTAAACAGTGTCGCAAGGTAGTATCTCATACTACAAAATTCATCTTCTTCACAGTTTGTTTAAAAGTTTAATAGAAGAACACTACAACCACTTCAACCTCAGTCCAAGCACCTTTTTTCCAGCAGAAGCAAGTCGAAAAGATTGAATAAAAGAGCAAGGATTCCTTCTTCACACATGATTCCTCCTCCAAACTAGTTAAAAATGTCCAACCCTTCCAACCACAAGTTCATGACAACCTTTAACAAACTAAGAAACACAACTTCTCTAGCAAGGCAAGCAACTCATCAAGATCCAGATTCAACAAAAGATTTTCCCTCTCCCCGAGCACTCAATTAAATGGAGACCATTTCTTCCTAAGGAGAGAGGATTGATCCAGATGGATATCAGTGGCCACCCACCTATTCCAACCAGCTCAAAACAATCTTCTGACAATTTACTATTTTTAGCAGTTTTTATGTTCCTAAAATTTCGAGGCCATTTTGAGGGCCTAAATGAAGTTTTTTCAGGATCGGTCACCTCAAAGATACCTGAAGGATCTGATTGAGCCCCAAAAATGAATCTCCTTGATGATACATTTCCAACTAGCTATCGTGCGCCGAATATCGTATTCCATAGTTACGCCCTCGAGAATTTGATACACCAAACTACCCAAAATGGGGACCAAAAAACTATTGGATTTTCATCTTCCGGGGTTAGGGGTTTGGATTATCTTTATGTTAAAAATTCCTTTGGAGCATCATTGTAATAATATTCTTTCGAATGTGAGTAGTTGTCACAACTCTTCTCAGAGATAAGCTGCCACCATTTTAGGGAGTCTTTCATTCTGTATTTCTACAGTTTTGTACATTCCGCTCATTAATAGAAATTGTGTATTACTGTATATCTGTGCTTCTGGTTATATATCTGATATATCTATGTTATATTATTGACTCTCTTGCAATATCTCTGTATATTTCTGTGTTATATCTCCGCTCTCATTTTGTGTCAAAAATAATCTGGATCATAGTACTTTTTTGTCCTTTTCTTTTTGGGATCGTTCATCTGCATCCATCTTCTATCGGGCATCGTTTCTTTCTTTCTATTGTTGTTGCAGAAACAAGGTGTTATTCTCTTATTTTTCTACTAGGAAATCATCAACCTGGGATGTACCTGCTACACAGGGATAATACTTCCTTGCATGACCTAGCTTCTCGGAAAATTTCTTCCTCCTCCCTTCTCTCTTGCTTAAAAGGGGGAACCAACTTTATTGTTTTGTAGTGATTATACACTACCCTTTTTGGGTCATGGTTCTTCATTTTCCCTATACACAACAACATCTCCTTTATATCCTAATCCAAATTATGTTCAAAACGAAATTAAAGTAGAGAAATTATAATGAAATACTCATGAAACTTGTCAGAAACAAAGAAATACAACAATACTTGATTTCTATTAATGAAAGAATTGTAAAGAGACTGTAAAAACATAGAGTGCAAGACTTGCTAGAATGGTGGCAACTTTATCTCTAAGAAGAGATGTGACGGCTATACTCATTCACCAGAAGATGATTACAATGAGGCTCTGAAGGCCTTTTTTATGTTAAACAGGAATTCCAAAACCCTAGACATCCAAAAACCTAACCCTAGGAGATGAAACGCCAAAAGTCATGTGGGCCCCGTTTGGGTAAGTTAGTACATTAATTTCTTGGGGTCATAAATTTTTCATATGATCTTCGTTTTAGGCGCGTGATAGCCCGTTGGAAAGGTATTTTTGAGAACTACACATTACATCATAAAACTCTGACGTCGTCTATATTTTGACTATGGCGGGACAAAATAACATTGTTTAGGGCCCCAAAACGGCCCTAGAAGTACAACAAGATGTGATGACATGAAGACATAGAAAATAATCCAATTGGCTTAGGTGGGAGGCCACCAGTATCCACCTGGAATATTTGTAGGGCTTCAAATGACCCTGGAAGGGTAGAACCCACAATTATAAATAAGTACAGAAGAACGTGTGGAACTAAAAACTGACAAAAAGAGCCAGTTGGAATAGGTGGGTGGCCACCAATATCCACCTAGATCAGAGCCAACACTTCCTTCTTTGCATGTTCGGGGTTTACTAGCATGAATTTCCCCAACCTGATCAGGAAACTAGGCCAACTTCTCTTGTTTACCGACAATAGGGTCGATGCTATGCATGTTTCCATTGTATGATATGCCACCTCCATGGATATAAGCTTGTCTAAAGCATACCTCGGTAATAGGTTCGGTAGGGCGCTACATCTGTAAAAACATATGTAGGTGTAATTGTTTTCTAGGTACTAGTCTGTTATATCCCATAAGGTTTCTAGTGCTTCTGATGATATCATGTGCATGTTCTGACCAAAATATAGTTTATACATAGGTGCATTAAAATGATCACAACCTTGATAGAAAAGATATTGATACCGACTCGTCCATAATTCAAAGAAATATACATTAATAGGAGGCGATTCCAAACACTAGTTCCAACCCATTTCTAGATTAGGGACATATGCACAAATTGCGTCAATGAGAAAGGAAGACATATAAAAACCTGATTGATTTCATTTACGAGCCTCATGGATGTTGAGGTAGATGTTGTGTGATAGGATGGATGCCCAATTGAATATTGATCCTGTTTTTGCCACTGTATGTACCATCGTTGTCCACTTTTACTTGAAGTGTATACAATTCTCTTCCCCATACAATCTTCATATCATGGCAATTAGTAGTTGATATGGGGGTTTTATTCTTGAAGTATTAGGTATTATATACCCTGCTGAGCTTGGTGGTAAATGGAGTTTCTTCATCCCACCATTCCTGAATGAGTTCAAGTGGATTTGGATTTTCCACAATAAATTTCTCTAGGAATCTCATGTTTAGGAATGCCAATGGCTCTAGTAGCTTGTAATTTTGTGGAAACTGTCTGGATTCAAAGGAGCGATGGAAATCCACTTTCTATTGGAAATGTTATGTGCATGTATATGCACATTCTCATAATCCCATATTGACACTTAGTTGTATGGAAGAACTGTGGGCCAAGAATCTATGGCATGGATGTCTATCTTCTGTATATTCTGATATATGTTGAGGTCGGGGTCGTTCTATAGAAATTCCCCGTTGTAGAACATACAGTATATTTCCTCCCATGTACTACATCCTTGGATGCCTATGTGGTGGCTAGTATTAAATATTGTCATTATGTTTGAGCTATTTTCTTGAGGTGTCATCGCTAACTGTGGAGTTCTGGATCTGCACCCCATGGTTCTAAAAATTTCCTCATTCACACATCCTGTAAGATTTAATAACTATGTAAGTTATTCAATTTATTAGAGACATAGTTCAAATTACAAATAGTAATTGTCTAAATTGATATATGACTCATAAATATTAAGCCTTAGTATACCATTATACATTAATGTTGATCATGTGAATGATCAAGTCTCATACTTGTATCCAACATGTTAGCCATCCAAAAATAAATGCAATTAAAATTAGTAATTATTTTCACATGCAAGAAACAACACATGATAGAGAAAGGTTCTTGAAATGTGGGTTTGTAGAGAAAAGACCTCCGTGGCCTGTGGCTTCGCGAGAATGTAGTGTGCGGTGAGATGAATAATCTCTTTAGGTAATTTTGCATGATTCGTCGCAACAAAATATGCCACACAAGCGTGCACTTTGTGGTCCGTGGTAGATTGTGATACTTTGGTAAATTTGTACCCATGATGCGAGTTTCCCATGAGTGATTTATTGTGGGCTCACGCTTCACTAGTCATGGAAAAATAGTCAACAACACTAAAATATTTTTCTATGGATTCGCCACGATATTTCTCCTACAACAACACTAAAAGGTGATTGGGGCACATGTATGCATCAAAATAAGTCTGTGGTAGATTGTGTTGGCTTAGCAGGTTAAGATTAAATCCCTTGTGATAGGCTATGGCAGGCGGTTTAAGGGGTGTTAGGCAAGTCTGACAACCAATAAAATAATAGGGAGAACCCTTATTTCTCATGGTTTCCCAAACCTTTGGGATCAATGTTCCTGAAGTATTATATTAGATAGAAATTTAGATCAGGGGGGTTCCCATTTTATTTCCTAAAGTAGAAAATTAAATGGGAAATTTTGTGGGTATAACAACCGCTAAAACACTTCTTGATACTCACTCTTTCCCTTATGTTTTTATAAAAATTCCTTGTCCCATATATCCCAATTGGGATCTAAAAACAAAATGTATCCCCCAACCCTCAAGATGATCCCAATTAATTGTTTCTCTTGCAAATCAAATTCTCTTACTCCTTCCAACAAAAATAATGGTAATATTCCAACAAGGCTTTGTCATTTTGTTTGCAAGTATCTAATTGCTTGGCAGAGATTTTTTATTTGCATTTTTTTTTTAGAATGTCATTCAACATAAATGAATCACATATTAGATGTCAACATGTGGCAAGAAAATTTCCCAACTCTAAAATCTTCTCATTTCCACTACAAAAAAACCATAATCACAATAGAAGATATCAATTATTCTCTTGATCACTTAGATTACAAGAGAACAAGAAGTATCCATTTCCATAACTCGACAAGCTCAATAAGAGCAAGATGGAGTAGGAAACATAATGACACTCTTTGCAGTTTTGAACTTCTTTGACACCCTTTCCCTTTGCAATTTTGGAGGGTTGAGGACTCTAGCCCACAATTATTTTGACATTGAGTACCATGACCATGATTTGTTTCTGAAGATCATATTGTCATCCCATTTGGCCACTTTTTTCACACTTATTGTGAAAATATGAGCGTCGAACATGATACATTCTCGAAGTAGGTGTAATCTGTGGTTTTTTCCTTTTGGTCTCCTCTCAATAAAATGAGCATTGATTTATAAGGTACGATCAGAGACGAGAAAAAAATATCATTTACTTTTTCCATGGAAGTAGAAAATCACACCAAATCCTCCCAAAAAATGGGGATTGTAGTAAAATGCTCCATTTCCTTTGCAATTACATTTGCAGTCTATAACACAATGTACATAAAATTTGAAATCAAAGTCACCTACTTTTGCAAGTTGCTTCACATTTGGAGCCATTTTCCATGAAACGTGACTTGATTCACATTTGGAGTTGTACTCCATGAAACATGACTTAGAAATTATATCTCGGTTTTAGAGGTGGGAACTCCCAAGTGAATGTAAGAATATTTTCATAGCATCTCAAGCCACTTCCCTCATGGGACTCTATGGGAGTTCCATTCCCTAGGGTCGATTAAACAAACAATGAAATAACCATTAAAAGCACTACATTGGCCTTGGCCACCCCAATATCAACAACCATTGAACATCCATGGAACAATAGAGCCTTGAAACATTCCTAAAACATAACAAGCCACACAAAAGGTGAGTAGTAGGAAGAGAAATGCACTATCCAAAAATACACTCTACTTTCCTTTTACAAAACATCAACTTATATTTTTTTCCATACTCCCTTTTGTCAGACAGTTGGATTAGGTTGATGGAAAGTTGGTATGTATTTTTTGTTTTCATTGATTTCAACCATTGGAGAAGGATATTGTATATTTACATCAACCCTTAGTGATTGATGTCAACCCTTAGAGAAAGTCCAATAGTGAATTTCGGTAGCACAAAGGTTTGGGTAATGGACCCAAGTTTTTTTGATGTATAACATTATGAGTTTTAATATATTGGAAGGTAAGACTATTATATATGGATAGTACATTTCATTCCATTTCCGGTGGTATGTGGAACGTCAGATAAATCCTCACAGTTAGAGATTTATGGCCATGTGAAGTTGGAGAAACCGGGTTTGGGTAATGGACCCAATCTTGTTTGATGGATAATGGTAAGAGTTTTGATATATTTGTAGGCAAGACTATTCTATATGAGATATTACATGTCATTCCATTTCCAATGGTATGTGGAACGTCACATAACCCCTCACGATTAGAGAGTTATGGCCATGTGAAGTTCGAGAACCCTCATGAATCATCTAGAAGCCCCCAAAAGTCAAAGTAGTCAAAATGTTTGCAATTTTTTTTTATTTAAATAATAAAATGAAGTGATGAGTGTACTATAAATCAAAGTGGATACAAAATAAATTATTTAAATAATAAAGTTAATGGAAAAATTACTAAGTGAATGATTTTTTCTAAGGTATGTTATTTACAGATCATCTCACCATTTTCGCAATAGCTTTTTTTCTAGAGTGATTCAGACCATGCAATTGGGAGGCCGTTGAGGAAACATATCCAAGTAGTTGTGATACAAATTTTATCTTGTGGGTTTTTGTATTTTTTGGAGTTACACTCCGTGGAAAATAGGGTTTGTGGCTAGTCCCGAAACTAGTCTAAAACAAGTGTTTCGGGTAAAAATGTAATAACTTCTTCATAACAGATCCAAATTTAGTAAGACCAAATGTATTGGTTATAGTACAATCTTTAGTATTTTTTGTACAATTTTCAGATCCATACAAAAAATATTCTGTGTGGGGCACGCTCTACAAGTTTGCTCTCTAGAATAAGCCATAATTCAACAAGGTATCTCATTTTTGCTATAACTCCTTTTATGAGAGGTTCCAAGTAGTGACACCAGGAGTAATTGCATAAAACACACTAAAGAACATTGTGTACTATTTTCATATCTTTATTAATTACATGTACATATTTATGATTATTTCAAGTTAGGGTTGTTGACTAATCCAAAACTAGTCATATGAGACTAAGGTAAAGTTTGATGAAAATGCTAGTCTCTTGTTGTTAAAGTTAAGGAAGGTTTGAAGGTATGTGATCATATACACTAGGTCTGTTACAGAGTTACAAATCGGATTTGGATGATTAAATTTATGAGGGGCTTCTGGTTGAGGTATGTTACAGATAGAGGTTGTATAACAGTGAGGTTATGGCACATGGTTTGATGTAATGGTTTATGGTATTGAGTTTATGGATAGAGTGATGAATTGTTAGATAAATTTTGATGGTTATATTGGTATATGTATTTGATATATGGTTGAAGTACATGTTGGGTACATGGTTTAGACAAGTAGTTAATGAGTTGGCACATACATGAGGTGCATAGTTGATGATGTTGGTACATCCTGATGAGTCATAGTTTATGTATATTTGATGCATGATTGGTACATATTTGGTGCATGGTTGATGCACTCATTGATGGTATAGGTTGAGGTACAGGTTATTGCATGGTCAATGCACTTGTTTATGGTATAGGACGATTACAGGTTGGGGTAAAGGTTGGTGCATGGTTGATGCACTTGTTTATGGTACATGCTAATTACAGGTTGTTTGGTACAGGTTGGTGCATGGTTGATGCACTTGTTTATGGTACTGGTTGATTGGTACAGGTTTACAACAGTAAATCTCACAGTGATAGTGTGACAATAGTTCCATTATTCTACTTTTATTTCAGGGTTGTTGGACGGGGCAAGGACAGGTGGTTGTAGCCACCTTCTGGTTGTAGTTGGAGAACATAGGGGGTTGTAGCTAGAGAATTGGGGAGATGGAGCTTTCGTTAGGTTGTAGCCTAAGAAACTAGGGGGTTGGAGCCTCCTTCTAGTTGTAGATGGAAAACAAAGGAAGTTGGTGCTTCCAATGAATGTAATTCTTAAAGACATATAATAAAAAGAATTATGTGGTTTTCTCCCACTTTGGGTTTTCGTGTAAAACATTAGTGTATTGTGTATGTGTGTGATTGCTCATTTGTTCATTGTTTATTTACTATGAAACTATTGGATGATAATTCTACATTGATATAACACTTGAATTTTATGGTGAAAAAGGATTAACTTTCTCTATTACTGATTCACCCCCCCTCTCAGTAATCCAACAATTGTTATCAGAACTTGTTCCTTCAGGAAACAGTTTAACCACTGGAAGGAGATCATGGATTACTCTGAGAATGGAGTACCAATGTTTAATGGTCAGAATGGTTTTAAGTATGAGATGTGGAGTAGAAGGATGAAAGTATTTTTATAGGAACAAGGACATTATATTTGGCTATCAGTTGTTACAGTATATGATAGTTAAAAAAGGGCAAAGACTACAGCCAAGAAGGAATTGAAGAAGAATAAAAAAATAGCAATGGATTTCATCTGGGAAGGATTACCTAATCTGGTAAGAGAAAAGGTTGGTAAATGTTCATCAGCCAAAGAAATTTGGGATAAGTTACATGACATATATTCTTCACCCATTACAGATTCAGAAAATGCCAAAGAAGATGCAGATATAGATCGAGAAGAATTATGTTCACCATGTCAAACAAATTCATAAGATGAAGAGTACATAATCACCAGAGGTATATTGTTTTTCTTTAATTGTGAAAAATGTGGACATCTTGAAATAAAATGCCATGAAGGAAATGAGACAGAAAAACTAATTGAAAAGGAAGACAATTATGAAGCAGAATTGATTAGTTCTTTAGATGAACTAAGAGAACAAAACAAGTCAGACAATAAAGAATTGATGAAACAGAATGAAAGTGTTCACATTTTTGAAGAAGCCCAACAGGTCATCGAGAACTTAAGAACTCGGCTAGAAGAAACCAGAATGATCGAAGAAAATCTTGAATATCAAAAGCACTATTTGGAAGCCAACATAGAAACAAAAATTGAAGAAGCAGAAATGAGAGAGAAGATATTGGCAGATCATCTTAAGGAAAGAAGTAACTATCTAAACCAGCTTGAGGCAGAGTTTGGTCAATAAGCGAAAGGACTTGAAGAAGAAATAATCACATTAAAAATTCAACTTGAAGAAGAAAAAATAAAAGAATAAGTCATGAAGTCTCAGATAATGAAGAAAGAAGAAGAGTTTGAGAAGTTTGAAGAAGAAGTTGTCACATTGAGAAGTAAAATCAGCAAGCTCAACAAGAATGTTGAAGAGACAGAAACATCCACATCAGTTATAGAGAATGCAGAGAAGCACTCTAGGTTGCTAGAAAAGAAAAATGGAGAAAATAGAAAGAGTTATGCAGAAGTACTCAAAGGAAGGAATCATGGTCAACCAGAATCTAAGAAAACTATTGAAGATACATCTTCAAGAAGACCATCCATGTTCACACCACAAAGAAACTTCAATCATGATCATGATCATGATCGGTCAAGGCAAAAATTAAGAAGTACTACGCCACAAAGAGAATCATTCACTCTCGGGTGTGCAAAGTTATTTTATGGTCATTGTTTTTATTGTACTAACTTTGGACATAAGGTTGCATATTGCAGAGATTATAAAAGAAATCTTCAAGCAAGAAATGCCTATGTGGCCCCATGTAACATTGAATGTTACAAATGTCATAACTATGGACACATAGCTAGTGATTGTAGAAGCATGATCAATACTTCCATGAAAGAGAACACTGATATTAGATGTAAGAAAGTGTGGATAAGAAAACATGAAGAACAGGTGAACAAAGACCAGGTCCTAGAGATCGCTAGATTGGCAATAAAACAAGATGAAGAAAATTTTACAGAGAAAAAGAAAGATGTCAAATACAGAAAGGTTTGGAAAATAATTGAAAGAAAAGAAGGACAGGTAAAAAAGGAACGAGTTCAAGAGATTGTACTTTCAGGCATTGTAGTGAAAGATGAATCCACAGATAGAAAGAAAGAAGTCATAGCTCAAAGAGATGATGAATCTACCAATGAAGATGATGATGAATACACATCAGAGCAAGAATTGTTCTAAGCCATCCGACTTAGATACTCCTAGGTAATATGAATATTAGACAGGGGGAGTCTATGTGATATTTGTGATAGACCAAAGAACTATCATTCAAGCAGCTTGTAGATTTTGAGAAGACAGATTGAGAGTATTTAGTTAACAGAAGTACAATTTGATAGATTAATCAAGACTTCATGATAGTATAGTGATAAATGGATCAACATTATGGACAATTGCGCAAGTATAGTCTTGGACAATATGGGCAGAGATGGATTTGTAAGAATACTTAGAAGGTTTGGATAGATATATGACAGTGAATGATATCATGGATTCATAGATTGGTTCAGAGACAAAATAACATTATCATAATTGATGATAATTACACAGGAAATGGCTCGAACAATGCTAATGGATTCCAAATTGACATATATTTTTTGGACACATGCAGTGCATACAAAAGTTCAAATTCAAAACAGAGTAATGCTCAAAAACAACAATGACAAAAATCCCTACGAACTATGGAAGGGAAGCGTAGACAACAACCTCTATATCAAGGTAACTCAAGGTGGTATTTTATTAATTGAAATTTGTGTTGATCATATTGTTTTTGGAATTACTAATGACAAGTTAAGCCATAAATTTGCAAAGGATATGAAGAATGAATTTGAAATGTCATTACTTGGAGAACTATCATTCTTTCTGGGTCTTCAGATAGATCAAAGCAACCAAAGAATTTTTATTTCTCAAACTAAGTATATCAAAGAAATGCTAAAGAGGTTTGGAATGGAATATTGCAAACTAGTTACCACTCCTATGAAAACTAGTTGCAAGTTGAGAAAAGATAATTATTCAAAGTCTACAGACCAGAGACAATACAGGTCAATGATTGGTAGCTTACTATATGTGACAACATCCATACCAGATATAATGGAGGCAGTTGGACAGGTGGCACAATTTCAAGCAGCTCCAAAGGAATCACATGTATTAGCAGTGAAAAGGATTTCCATATATCTCAAAGGAACAAAAGAGTTTTGATTATGGTATCCAAAAGGAAATGATCTATCACTTATTGCCTACAAAGATGCAGATTGGGCAGGTTGTATTGATGACCGATGAAGCACCAGTGGATAAATGTTTTACTTGGGTGAGTGTTTAGTATCATGGTTAAGAAAGAAACAATCATCAATATCCTTATCTACAGCCGAGGCAAAGTATATTGCAAAAACAACATGTTGTACACAGGTTCTATGGATGAAACAAACTCTGACAGATATACAGGTTGAGTATGATGATCCCATTCCAATCTATTGTGATAATACAAGCATCATCAGTATCTCAAGAACCCGATGATGCACTCCAAAATGAAGCACATTCCAATCAAGTATCACTTTCTATGGGAACAGTTTGTAGAGAAGAACATCAAAGTTGAATATGTGGGCACAAAATAACAAGTGGAAGACATCTTTACAAAACTGCTTCCACGGGAAGCCTTTGAGTATCTTCGCTAGAGACTCGAAGTAATTTCTACTCCAAAATGAATGTTTTTGAATGCTTATCTTATATGTCTTATATTTACATGATGAAGCACCGTGAAGAGGACAATTTAGGTTGGGATATCAGTTTTAGGAAGATTTCAGTCAAGGGGAGTATCCACAAGGATAGTTCAGTTAGGGGGAGCAGGCCCAGATTGAAAGATACCTTTGCCATTGATGACAAAAGGGGAGATATTTATCAGATGCAAGATAGAAATGTTTGGAGAGAGATAACATAGGCATGTAGACAAGGGGAGTAGCCCCAAGGAGAGTTCATTTAGGGGGAGCATCCCCAAAGGGAGATACCCTTTTCCATTGATGTCAAAGGGGGAGAGATAGAAACATTGATGATGAGTATAAGCATGAATGTTATCATGACTAATGTTGCCATCAATTCCAAAGGGGGAGATTGTCAGAAAATTGACTTAGATTGATGGTATATTGGTATGGATTGTTGTTTGTCATTGATGTCAACCATTGGAGAGTGATATTGTATATTGATGTCAACCCTTGGAGAAAGTCTGGTAGTGAATTCCGGTAGCACAAAGGTTTGGGTAATGGAACCAAGTTTGTTTGATGTATAACAATATAAGTTTTAATATATTTGAAGGAAATCCTATTCTATATGGATAGTACATGTCATTCCATTTCCGGTGGTATGTGGAACGTCACATAACTCCTCACGGTTAGAGAGTTATGGCCATGTAAAGTTGGAGAACCTAGGTTTGGATAATGGACCCAAGTTTGTTTGATGGATAATGGTACAAGTTTTGATATATTTGCAGGGAAGACTATTCTATATGGATAGTACATACCATTCAATTTCAAATGGTATGTGGAACGTCACATAACCCCTCACGATTAGAGAGTTATGGCCATGTAAAGTTGGAGAACCCTCATGAGTCATCTAGAAGCCCAGAAAAAGTCAAAGTAGTCAAAGTGTTTGCAAAGAAGAAATTATTTAAATAATAAAGTGAAGTGATGAATATACTATAAATTAAAATGGATACAAAATAAATTATTTAAATAATAAAGTTAATGGAGAAATTACTAAGTGGATAATTGGTTAGAGGTGAGTTAACCCTAAAATAAGGAAAGTGGGTTAAGATGGTTAGAAGGTAACCCCTTGAGGAAGCTACATGAAAGTATAAATAAGAGGCAATGGTCTCTCATTTTTAATCACACTTGAGAATATTGAATATATACAAGTGACTGAGGTAACCAAAGGATATCAAAGCTGAATTTCAGAGGGAAGGTGAAGTAAAGAAGGCCGAAATTCAAGGGAGGATAAATTCTTTTGATGATGCTTTCTAAGGTATGTTATTTACAGGTCATCTCACCATTTTAGCAATATATATATTTTTAGAATGATTCATATTGTTCAATTGGGAGGCCGTTGAGGAAACATATCCAAGTAGTTGTGATACAAATTTCAGCTTGTGGGTCATTGTATTTTTGGAGTTACACTCCGTGGAAAATAGGGTTTGTGGGTAGTCCTGAAACTAGTCTAAAACAAGTGTTTTGGGTAAAAACGTCATAAATTCTTCATAACAAATCCAAATTCAGTAAGACCAAATGTATTGGTTAGATTACAGTCTTTAGTATTCTTTGTACAATTTTCAGATCCATACAAAAAATAGTCCATGTGAGACACACTCTACAAGTTCACTCTCTAAAATAAGCCAAAATTCAATAAGGTATGTCATTTTTGCTATAAATCCTTTTTTGAGAGGTTCCAAGTAGTGACACCTGGAGGAATTGCATAAAACACACCGAAGAAGATTGTGTACTATTTTCAGATCTTTATTCATTACAGGTACATAGTTATGATTATTTCAAGTTAGGGTTGTTGACTAATCCAAAACTAGTCATGTGAGACTAAAGTAAAGTTTGATGAAAATTCTAGTCTCTTGTTGTTAAAGTTAAGGAAGGTNGTATATGGTTGAGGTACATGTTGGGTACATGGTTGAGACAAGTAGTTGATGAGTTGGCACATACATGAGGTGTATAGTTGATGATGTTGGTACATCCTGATGAGTCATAGTTTATGTAAATTTGATGCATGATTGGTACATATTTGGTGCATGGTTGATGCACTCGTTGATGGTACAAGTTGAGGTACAGGTTGGTGCATGGTTGATGCACTTATTTATGGTACATGATGATTATAGGTTGAGGTACAGGTTGGTGCATGGTTGATGCAATTGTTTATGGTACAGGCTGATTACAAGTTGTTTGGTACAGGTTGGTCCATAGTTGATACACTTGTTTATGGTACAGGTTGATTGGTACATGTTTATAGCAGTATATCTCACATTGATAATGTGGCAGTGGTTCCATCATTCTACTTTTATTTCAGGCCGGTTGGACGGGGCAAGGACATGTGGTTAAAGCCACCTTCCGGTTGTAGCTGGAGAACATAGGGGGTTGTAGCCTCCTTCTAGTTGTAGCCGAAGAATTGGGGAATTGGAACTTCCCTCAGGTTGTAGCCTGAGAAACTAGGGGGTTGAAGCCTCCTTCCAGTTGTAGCTGGAAAACAAAGGAAGTTGGTGCTTCCAATGAATGTAATTCTTAAAGACATATAAGAAAAAAAATTCCATGGTTTTCTCCCGCTTTGGGTTCCACGTAAAACACTGGTGTACTGTGTATGTGTGTGATTGCTCATTTATTCATTGTTTATTTACTATGCAACTATTGGATGATAATGCTACATTGATATAATACTTGCATTTTATGGTGAAAAATGATTAAATTGCTTTATTATTGATTCACCCTCCTCTCAGTAATCCAACACCTTTCTCCACTTTGAAGATATGCTAATATTATATAAATAGATTGTACATAAAACTTCATCTCTTAGAACCAATAATATTGTTTCTATTGAATTAAAAAAAAAAAAACCTTAAAATTTTATTAAATTTTTAGTATCTTATTTTAAGTATTAATTTGCTCATTTATATCCTTAATCCATTGTTTTAGAAGGGCCGTATGTACTAACTTTAACATCAAGTAATTAAAAACTCATGCAGTTCTCATCTGACTCATTTATTTATAAAAAAATGTTTTGATAATTTGTTTACCAAATCAAAATAGAGATTTATCTCAAAAAATGTTAAATAACGTAGGGTTCAACATGACCTCATTATTCTGCGAGAGTGAGGGTGATGCGCTTTTTTACATATTAATATTTTTTCATAATATAAAATTAATCTCATTGTTATTATGATGATGATGATGATTAACGTCCACTAAGACCTAATTGGTATATCCGACCTTAAGAGGGTAAGTGATTACTTGTGATTCTTTAGAATTTTGTTTCTGTGCTCGAAAAGCATTAAGAGAAGCTTTCCAAGATCACCATACTTTTGTTGAGTTAAGAGTTTAGGAAGGTTGGTAGTGTGATCAATATTTTGAAAATGAGATCTAATATGGGTATAGGCTAGACAATCTAAGAGAAAGTGCTTTTCATCTTCAACCTTCTTAGTGTCATAAAGGTGACACACTCTTTCATCCCATGGCGTTTTAGGAATTGACCAACGCCTAGTTTCACTATGGAGCTCGTGAGAATTTGTTCTTATCTTAGCAATGCTTATTTCTTTCTTTACACTTGACAAAACAAACAGATAATTTTGATCTTCTAGATTAGGGTTGATTACATCTTTATAATACCTTAAGTGTGAGACCTCTTGTCTGCGCATATCCTGAAATCCCGACTTGCGAGACCCCGAAATGATAATAGAGTGGATGAGATACGGTGTTTCGGTGTTTCGGCACACGGGATATCTAAGGGAAAGTCTCTTGTACTCGCCAGTCCCGAAATCCTGACTTGTGAAACCCCGAAATGACATAGTGTGTCTAGAGTTTGGATGTTTCAGTGTTTCGGCACCCGGGAAACCCAAGGGTCAGTTCCCTTGTACTCGTCGGTCACGAAACCCTGACTTGTGAAACCTTGAAATAATAATAGCGCAGATAAGTCTTGATGTCTCGGTATTTTGGCACCCGAGATATCTAGAAGCAAGTCCCTGGTACACGCCAATCCCAAATTCTCGACTTGTGAAATCCCGATACGACTTAGCGCATGTAGATTTGGTTTTTCGGTGTTTAGGCACCCGGAAAACCGAAGGGTATGAACCCCTTGTCCTCTTCTACTGCGAAAACCCGGTACACGAAACTCCGAAAGGTGGGATGTCGGGTTTTAATCCGAGGCATTGTTAGATGTGACAAATTGTTGGTCCCTTTTGAATTTCGGCACTTCGAGAGACAAGAGAGAAGAGGAACACATGCATCGTGATTTCCCGAAACGTGAAAGCCGGAAACGCCTCTCCGGTAAGGTCCGTGGTCATAGCCAAAGATCACATGGGTAAGGATAAGGGATGGTAGGGTCTACATCAGGCCCCATAGGAATTTAAGGATTCTATTCCTCGGTGAAAGGAAGGAAAAAGCCGAAAAATATTAGTTCCCGTAGTGAGTGTGTGACATTAGGTATATAGTCATAGCCATGCCCTCAATGGGGGAGAGGCTTGTTTCTATGAGGAGGATGGGATAGGGCATATTTCCTTTAATTTTGAGATTATAGATTATAAAATTCTTTTGTATTTTCTCTATCTTTCTCTAGGATTCACGAGAGATACTACAACCCCAAATTTCACATCCATAAAGAATAACAGGTGTAACAAGAGTCTTAAAGAGGAGTTTCTTCTTATCCCAACTCTAAAGATCAGTTGATTTACAATTGTTTTCAAGCCCATAATAAGCTTTCCATCCCCCAATAATCCTTTTCTCAATGCTATAATTCCAATTGAGCTTGTGGTGAATATCAATTCCAAGATATTTNTACAATTGTTTTCAAGCCCATAATAAGCTTTCCATCCCCCAATAATCCTTTTCTCAATGCTATAATTCCAATTGAGCTTGTGGTGAATATCAATTCCAAGATATTTGTATGAAGTCACTTCCTCCAAGTTGTTGTTGTCATTTGCTCCCATGCTCCCATTCTTTTACAGCTGCATCCCCCATACCGCATTTGCTCGACTCCCTTCAAGTTTAACCATAACTGGAACCTTGAGTCTGACTTCAATGTATTGGTCAATACAGTTTGGAGCGACCCTTGTTTTAACTTGGAAACTAATGCACAGCGCCGACTTGCTTGGAAATTGAAAGCATTGAAGGCCTCCACCAAATCGTGGCTTCACACAAAAAATAAAGAGGAACAGGCCCGACTAGACTCGCTGGAGAGTGAGATTAAACTAGCCATCAATAAGTCGTCCATTATCGCTTCAACTCCCAAGGAGGCTGCCAGACTACGCTCGCTGGAATCAAACAGGAATTCGATTCTCTCTTCTCATGAAAAAGCGTGGCAGCTCCAAAGCAGAGAAACTTGGCTTAAACATGGAGACTCCAACACCAAGTTTTTTCATAAGGTAGCAAGTTACAATAGACTTAAAAAGAGCATCTGGTCCATTAAAAATTCAGGGGGGGAAGTCATTCGGGGACAGGAGGCGATAAAGACAGAAGTCGTCGACTACTTCAAACTTCTTTATAGTGCACAGAACAGTCTTAATCTACAGGAGAAGTGTTACACGACCGGTTTATTCCCTTCGATGGTTACAGAAGAGGAAGCCGACTCCCTCTATGCTCCTGTTACCCTGACAGAGATAAAAAACATTCTTCAAAAGCTCAAGAAGGAACGAAGCCCTGAGCCAGACGGCTGGACATCTGAATTTTTCCTCCACTTCTTTGAACTAGTGGGAGANGAAGAGGAAGCCGACTCCCTCTATGCTCCTGTTACCCTGACAGAGATAAAAAACATTCTTCAAAAGCTCAAGAAGGAACGAAGCCCTGAGCCAGACGGCTGGACATCTGAATTTTTCCTCCACTTCTTTGAACTAGTGGGAGAGGACCTTCTTCAGATCGTAGAAGATTCGCGCATCAAAGGTAAGGTTATTGGGAGCATCAATTCTACTTTTTTGGTTTTAATTCCGAAGCAACAACAAACACTGGCCTTCAGCGACTTCCGGCCAATATCTCTCTGTAATCTTGTTTACAAGATTATTTCTAAAGTGATTGCAAATAGAATAAAGCCTTTCCTTCAAAGATGTTTTACAGCAGAGCAACTTGGTTTTTTGAAAGGCCGAAGGATTCAAGATGCAATTGCAACGGCCCATGAATGCTTACATAGCATCAAAATTAAAAATATAAAAGCGCTTGTCTTGAAGCTAGATATCCAAAAAGATTTTGACAATATTGACTGGGAGTTCCTAAGATTAATTCTATTTTCTGTGGGCTTTGGAGCAAAATTCAGCCATTGGATACTTGCTTGCGTCTCAAATGCAAATTTTGGTGTTCTAATCAATGGTGAGCCTTCTAGTTTTTTCAAGAATGAAAGGGGCCTCCGACAAGGATGCCCTCTTTCACCCTACCTTTTCATCCTGATTATGCAAGGACTCAACCTCCTTCTTGCCAAAAGAGTTGAGGAGCAACTTCTGGTGGGCATTAATTTCACAAACTCCTTCAAGATAGTTCACCTCATGTTTTGTGATGATGTGCTTATTCTCTTGAGAGCTGATCCAGGTGAATTGTTAGTCATAATGGAAACGCTACAGCTGTTCTGTTTAGCATCGAGACTGTCTCTTAATTTCACAAAATCTACTGTACACTTTTGGGGCATCACTGAAACTGAACTGCAGCACTTAAAAGACATCATCCCCCTTCCTTTTATTAATCTAAGTGAAGGTTTCACCTACCTTGGTTACCATCTCAAGCTGGGATCTTCCTCTCCTTGTGATTGGCATTGGCTAGTGGCACTGTTTAAAAAAAAAATAGACTTCTGGTGTAATAAGTGGCTGTCGATTGGGGGTCGCTACATCCTGGTCAAGTCGGTTTTGGATGGCTTAGAGGTGTACTGGATGTCGCTGGAGCGGATTCCAGCTAAGATTACATTGATTCTCCGGAGGCTAACCTTCAACTTCTTATGGAATGACCAAGCTTGCAAGCGCCGATTTCACCTTTGCAATTGGCAAGAGCTGTCTAAGCCTCGAAAGGCAGGGGGTTGGGGGCTAAAGCTTCTCTCCCTTTTCAATTCAGCACTCCTGGCTAGCTCCTTTTGGAGAGCCCTCTCCGTTAATAGTATTTGGATCCAACTTATCAAAGCCAAATATTTGGGCTCCCTCTCCATCTCTGACTGGATTAGAAAACCGACTCTTATTCAACCTTGGGCATCTACTTACTGGAAAGGAATGGTCGCGTCCTCCCAGGTCATTCTTCACTGGCTAAGGTGGAAGCCAGGTACTGGATCCAAAATACTTATTGGCCATGATAAGATTCTTGGTCTGGGAGACCAATCAATCCTCACACCATTGCTGTGCGCGCTACTGGAGGCGTTGTACTGCAGATTTTTGGCACAGATTAAGAGACCGACTGCTGCCTCCTCCCTCCTGGACGACTGGCTGGACAGTGCATCCTTGTCCCTTGAAGATCCGCTGGCTATAGAATGGATCAGATTTACTACAACCCTCAAAGGTGTCGGGATCACACTCACCGATCAACCTGATATATTTCTTTGGGCTGGGGGTTATGCTACGGGCTCCCTCACTGTCAAAAATATCTATTTTGCCTTCCTGCAACAGATGATATTGGAGGTTGATTACTCGTGGTTTAGACAAATCTGGCATTGGCAGATCCCACTTAAGTTAAAGCTTTTTTCCTGGCTGGCTGGCAAAAGGAAAATACTTACCTGGGAGGCTCTCAGACATAGAGGCTGGGAGGGTCCTGGCATTTGCCCTTTTTGTAAACTGGATGCCGAAGATGTGCACCATCTCTTGGTCCATTGTCCATTTACAAAGGAGGTTTGGCAGCTTTCGACCAAGTTTCTCTCCCATCCTGTGGATTGGAGAGGCCCTACGTTCGCGGCCTGTCTTAGTGAATGGATTACCCAAAATTCGCCCCCCCCCAAGCCTTGTTGTACACATTAGCTGGCAGATATGGAAAGAAAGGAATCAAGTGATCTTCGAAGGTCACCCTCCTTCTATACAGGCAGTAGCTCACAGAGTTTGGGCCTCCTTCCATTGGCAACCCTCTACTATCAAGTCTTTTACTCCCAAGAGTTGCGAGATCTCCCTGACCGATGGTTACACACTGGCGTGCTTCGACGGAGTTGCAACTTCTTCTGGCCTATGTTGCGGAGTTGGTGGTTTCTTCAAAACACATCCAAAGAGAACTACATCTTGGTACATAAACTGTGGGGAGGGCTCGAATACAAAAGCAGAACTGTTGGGGTTATGGACAGCCCTCGCCATTGCCTCTCAATGGTCGCTAGATCACCTTTTAGTTCTTGGAGACTCAGGCATTATTATAGACTGGATCAACAATAAGTGCAAGCTCCATTCGGTACATATAGAAGGCTGGAAGGACAGAACAAAGTTTCTCTCAAAGCTTTTCAAGAATATCAAGTTCCAGCATTTTTCTAGAATTTTTAACAAGGAGGCAAATGCTCTCTCTAAAAGAGCCCTCTGTGGGGAGGTGGGGAGATTATCTATCTACCATTGTGAAAATGGTCTTGAAAGCCCCATCACCAACATTAATCTGTTTGAAAGTGTTGGGCGAGAGTTCTGACACTTTCCTTGCTCTCTCTTGGTATAGCTCCATCTGTGTGTTTCGTTTCATTGCTATCGGTTCTCCCTCCCTGGCAGAGTTCATATCTCTGTCTTTTAGGCGACAACAGGCATTCAACAGGAGCGTTCTGATCACATTTTTGATCACTTGTTACAGTGACTGATCCATCTGTGTTATTGTCTTATTGCTTTCGGTTCTCCCTCACTGGCAGAGTGTATATCTTTGTCTATTCGACGACAACAGACTTAGAACAGCGATGGATTGCTCACAATCTCGATCTGATATGTAATCACATTCTGTTATTCACTTGGCGAGGTTTTACATTTTGTATTCCCGGCATCAGCCCGACAGAGGTTTTACATTTTGTATTCCTGGTAATCAGCCCGACAGGGCATGCAGTGTAAAAAGAATTATATTTAATATAATTTGAGTAATTTTTTTCTTGGAAAAAAAGTTGTTGTTGTCATATACAAAGGTATCATAAGGGATCTTATTGGATTTAATAATCATGACCTTAGTCTTATCAGCATTAACAGTCATACCCATATTCGAGCAAAAATCCTTGAGGATTCTTAGTTGGTTTTCAAGATCATGAGGACTCCTTGCCATAAGAACGATATCATTGGCATAAATAAGAAGATTGATGACTATACCAGTGAGAGTAGGGCCGACACATCCTGCTTTTTCCAAGCATTCTTCTAACTTATCAATGTATATGCCAAAAAGGGTAGGGGACAAGGGACACCCTTGTTTGACTTTGATATTGTAGTTAATCTCTTTTGACCAGCCCTCAATGTTTTTAAACTTAGCAATAACGTTCTCATACATTCTTATTGCAACAGCCCTCAACTTGAGAGGCACGTTTATCTCTTCCAACCTATTCAAAAGGTTTTTCCTAGGAACCATGTCAAAAGCTTTTTTAAAGTCAACAAAACAACAAAAAAGATTGGTTTTAGTATTGCGGAACTCCTCTGCAATTATCCTAAAGGTAACAAGATGGTCTACAGTTGAATGATATCTCCTAAACCCGGCCTGGCCTTTAGCTCTTTTACCGTGACTTTCTAGCCAAATGCTAATCTTCTTTTCCAAAATAATTCCAGAAAGCTTGGCTAAAATCGGGCTAATCATAATGGTCTTATAATTAGAGGGAATGTTTTTATCTCCATTTTTAAAAATAGGAATAATAAGACTTTGCGTCCAGGGTTTAGGGAAGCCCCGAAGGTGATGAGATTTTCTATATATTAATATTTTTTCATAATATAAAATGGATAATAAATTATTTTAATTAACTTTTAAAAGTATAATAAAGTGAAAAGTATAAAAAAATATATTGAATATTATTAAAATATATAATATTTTAAAAGTATAATAAAGTGAAAAGTATAAAAAATTATATTGGATATTATTAAAATATATAATATTTGAAAAGTATAATAAAGTGAAAAGTATAAAAAATTATATTGAATATTATTAAAATATATAATATTTTATTGATGTTAATAAGAAAAAGAAAATAAATATTAAAAAAAATAAAAAAATCATATACATTTTATAGTGAAATATGATGTTAGACACGGCTTATAACACTTTGAGACAAGTAAAGGAACACGTATGGCTTACAAAGATATTATGTCTAACTTTCCAAACACTCATAATAAAATCTAACGTTTATATTATTAATCCATAAAAAACAAATGGAACTTGGAAATTTGGTTTTAAAATCAAGGTAATTAATTTAACAATATATTTTCAACTTGTCAAAGTTGTTTTCAATACATCGAAATGATCATTATTATTAATATATTATTTAAATATTATAAAAAAAAATAAAAAATTAATAAAAAAAAAATAAAAAAGCTATAATGAAAATTATTAACTTTAATGTTGTACATATAAAGTAATGAGATACATTTATAATCCACTATAGATATAACGACTATTACTTTAATAAATGAAGTTTAAAAAATATATTCTTTAAAAGTAATTTAAAAAAGAAAGCCCATAATAATAATAATTAAACAATCAAATGAACAAAATTAAATAAAATAGCATATTACGTATTATTTATTAAATTATACTCAAAGTAAGATAAATTTAAATTAATTGTATTTACAAATGTATTTATTATTTTATAAAAAATAATATATTAATAATATTATATTAAATCTTGAAATAAGTCAATAATATTGTATTATAATATTATGTTAAATCAAATTTCAATAATACTTTATTTGAGATATCAACAATTACCTTAATCAATAATAATAATATTATGCTGACTCAAACTTCAATACAATAATGATGTTGAGTCAAGCTTAAATATAGTAATACTCTATTGAGAATATGCAATATTATGTTGAGTCCAGCTTCAATAATATTGTATTAAGTTAAATCGAAGGGAGTGGTTGGCCTCCTCTTATCTTTTTCCGCCCACTTTATTCTCCCTTTAATTATATCAAGTGAAATTTAAGCAAGTGGCTGGCATCCTCTTACCTCTTTTCACCCACTTTATGCATCTTAATTGAATTTTATCTTTCATATTTGTTTAATTAATATGCATCTTAATTTAATGTTATTTTATATATATGTTAATTTAAGTTTATAATATATGCCATGGATGTTTATATGAACATTTTTATTAATATTTAATATAAGCATTTTTATTAATTCTATAATATTAGAGATCACCTTTCTAAAAAAATATTAATTATTGTAATTTATTTGCACTCATTGTTGAAAAGTATTGTCTTTCCCCATAAAAATCATATAATAAATAAAAACTTAATTGGGATTCCATTTTCCAATTTATGTATGACACAAATGCCAAAGTTGTTTTTTTAAGTCATTCATTATTTATTTGACAAAACACAATTATATAATTACTAATTTTCAACCATGAAGATGAGTTATAAAATTTAGTTGATTCTTTGACGAGAAGACACGAAATATTAAGAAGTTAGTTATATGGTAAAATGGTGCATAAATGTGTACACATATATTTATACAAATAGTTCTTTTAAAGTACAACTTTGTATTTATGTAGTAAATGTTACATTTATTACATAGTGCTTCCAACAAGTGTGATGATTTGGGACATTTTTGCAAACACATTTTTAAAAGCTAATAAGAAATTATTAATTCACATATGCATGCTTCAAAGAGAAGATAAACTTTATGGAATATTTTTAATTGAAATTAGGTGTGTGAAGTATTTAAGTCATTTAATGTGATTTATTTTTTATGATTTTTATTCACTAATCAAAAAATTGAATAGTATATTTAGCACTCATAACATTGAGTGATGTTGACATCGATGTGATATAGTTTGAGTGGACCTAATAGTTAAGAATATGTGTTTCCTCCTAAGAGGTCTCAAGTTCAAATCCAGAGGGGGTAGGGTATGTATACCTCCATAGACTTTACCAGTCAAATCGTTGGGTGGAGGGGGTCTCTTTTCCCACAAACAAGAGGGTCTTATACACCAATTTGGTGTGGCTTGACCGTGACCTTGAAAATAGATTATTATTATTATTATTAAATAGTTTGCTTCATTGCATCAAGGGATCCTTACATGCATATATCATCACCTTGAGGAACTTACACCTAATGATGAGGATTTGTTAGGAAGGTCATCAATACCAGTACAACACTAGTTCAAGTGTGCTTAACCATGGATATTTCCCCCATAGTCAAGGCCACTTAGTTTGTTACCCCATTTGCAAAATCTTAGGAAGCATCGTGCCTTACAAGTTATCTAGAAAATAAAATTATTTATTATATTTTCAAATTAAAACACATTTAGTTTTCCAATATAATAATATTAATAATCTATTTTAAGGTCATGACCTAACCAAGTGTCAAATTGGCGTATAAGACCCTCTTGTTTGTGGGACAAGGGATTCCTCTATAGAGTGGTTTTAATACTTAGTTTATGAAGGTGTACATACCCTAGCCCCATCTAGATTTGAACACGTGACATAAATGTTCTTAGTTGTTAAACCCACTTAGGTTGTAATATGTGTTAGTGTAATGTACCTAGGGAGGTACCTCAAGAGGATAACTTATGTAATATTAGTTACCTAAGGAGGTGCCTAAGAGGGATAATTAATGTATTGTGGTCATAATCATGGAATAAGGTCCACTGCATAGTTGGTGGGTAATAAATAAGCCCACTGCATAGTTGGTGGGTAATAAATATAATAATGGGGGTTTGTAGGCGTATGCCCCTAGGAATACTCATAAGAGAGTATAAATACACATGAGTATAATTGTAATGGATATGTTGGATATTGTATTGTAACAAGTATGGCTTGTAGAGTGATTCATTCCATAAGGAGTAAGAGATGGAATTACCCTACCTTAAGGGTTTTCTCTATAATTTTGATGTTTATTGTTGTGGGGATGCAACTCATTATTCTAAAGTTTAAGGGTTTTATCTTTTACCTAACAAGGTTCACTACAAGTGGTATAAGAACCCTTTCTTGGGCTAAAGCGGAAGAATGTTTTATTTTTATCTATTTCTTATTAATTTTTTCAAAATTTTTGGTAGATTTTTCTCTCAATGTATATACTATATCGAAGTCATCCATGTACCATTAGAAGCAAAGTGGCCATGTAATTTCATAATTGGGGTCATAATATAGATTCAGAGAAGCACCATGTTAGTTATACTCATTTCAAGTTGGGACCTCAAAACCCATTGGAAAATTATTGTGGTACAATTATCTCTTTATTTATTCACTAAATTATAATAGGTCATGGGCCATTAGAAGTAGTGTGGCCATGGAATTTCAAAATCAAGGTCATAATAGTGATTATGAGCAACATCACAAAAGTTACAACTATTTTAAGTTGTGACTCAAAACTCTCTTGGGAGATTCTTGTGGCACACTTTTCTCTTTGTTTATTAACTAGATTGCAACAACACCAATGCTAGTAGATGCAAAATGGTCATGGAATTCCAGGGGTCATAGTAGATATTTTGATCAATATTAAGGGAGTTATGGTCAATTCAAAATTTCCACCCCAAAACACTAGTTGCATAAAGGAGTTTCATTGAAACGTAACTTTTTCTTCAAAACCCTAGTTTTAGTTGTGAGTTTTTTCCTAAGGAAGTTGTATTTAACAGGAAACTCTAATGATCCTGGTATTGAAGAATACATACATGGGATGAAGTCACAATATCCAACTTGTTGTAGATTCAAATTAGGCTTTAATCTAACGGATGATGCCACTAGATGGGGGAAATGGATTAGCTATGAAAATATGTTAGAACTTTAAAATGAAGTATATTAACAAATATTTTTAGACATGTAGTCGCATGCCATAAAAAATGATAAATAGAGTTGTAAGGATTTATTTTCACTTAAAAATTTCCTATTACAGGTTCATGGATGTCTTTGGTAGGAGAAGGTCATTATTTATATAATCCCTAGTAGAAAGGATAATTTCATCAATTTTTACTTGGCTAAAAGATTGTATATCACTACAAAGCATATCCATAACACACAAGATAAGGGTGAGATTGTTCATTATTCAAACGATTTGAAGATTATTATGGATAAATATATTTTGCATTCATATTTTCATGCTATAGATATGGATGATGCATATATTAGTCTTTGATATCCTTGGATGGACTCATTGGGAATGGTTAATATTAATGTGAAAAATAAGTTTATGAAGCTTTGGTTAAAAAAAAAACAAAATCACATTGTAGGATATTTCTCTTAGTAAAGAAAAATGGCCCAAAGTGGCACATGAAGAAGTCCTTGTAGGGAAACTAATTGTAGTACCAATAAAAACATTACATGAAGAGCTAGTCATTGAATTAGAAGAACAATCTACAAAAGAACCTGAATGAGAGCCTAAGGATGAGCATTAAAAGGAAGAAGAATGATCTATAGAGTTGCATTACTCAAAGGAATTGTAGGTTGAAGAGTCAAAGAAATAATAACAAATAAATAAGGTTTCTACATATCACCACCTACACCACCATGAGAAGTGATAGTCATCAAGGCAAGCCCATGGATCAACATCGAACCAAAAAATCCTCCAATGTAGAGGTACATGGAGGAATAAAAGCAATTATAGGAGATATTAGACTCACACAATGACCACATGTACCAAATGAGAAACCATTATCAAGATCGAGGTGGAAAGGCCTAAGTTGGACCCTATGTCCAAATTTCACTAGGATGGATGTTTGTGCTTGGTACTAGTTGACTATATTGCTTAATAGATCATATTTTATGGCTTCCACTCATGTTTCAAGGGTGAAACATGCAAAGGGGTATAAAATATAATGTACCTAGGGAGGATAGTTAATGCAATATTTGGCACCTAAGGGGAAAATTAATGTAATGTCACTATTATCATGGAATAAGGCCCACTAGGTAGTTAGTGGACAATAAATAGGCCACTAGGTAGTTGGTGGGTAATAAATGTAATAATTAGGAGTAGTGAGCATAGGCCTCTATGAATACTCATGAGAGAGTATATACACACATGAATATCATTGTATTTGATATGTTGGATATTATATTATAAAATGCATGGCTTGTCAAATGATTGCTTTCATAAAGAGTAATTGATGGTGTTACACTACCTTAAGGGTTTTCCCTACAATATTAGTGTTTATTCTTGTGTGGATGCATTTTTTTATTATTATGAAGATTAAGGGTTTTATGTTTTATCTACTAAAGTTCACTACAATTGTGGCCAAATTATATTAATTAACCTCTTTAAGTACCTCCTTAAATACCTAATATTAAATTAATTACCCTCACTAGTTACATTACAGTTCATGTTCAATAATTACATAATGAATAAGACCATATCTTATGATATTATGGTTAACTTTAAAATAAATTTGCAAGGGGCATAATTGGAAAGAGAATTGGTTTTGAAAAATTGAAGTCAAGAAACATTAAAAATATGTTTTTCAATAAAAAAAATATAATTAAATTATATCATGTTGCTAATTAGGGTTAGTTTATTAGTGAGGTTTATAGAGCTTTATATGTCTCTTCCATAGTTCCATTATTGTCGTGGTCTACCCCACCTACATGTTATGTTAAAAATGGATGAGGTTTAGTGAAATTCCTAAGTGAATTTGTTTGAAAGGATACCCCTCAAACTTGCTATATGATAAATAAATTCCATAATATATGAATAAACTCTTCAAGGTATGTTTCGATAAGCATTCCCAACTCGATTGTTTTAAAAATTCTCCTGGTAGATAAAAATGTATCAAATTTTATATTCCTTCTTGAAAACAATGTACAAACTTGGGAGACACATAGGCTCTTAGAATATTTACATGATACATTTCCTACCTACTACTAAAAAACAATGTTTGATTTCTAAAAAAATATTGCAAGTATGTGCTTAAGTAAGCTAAGGTTATTAGTTGACCTAGTTTTGTTTACAACTTCCAGAGTTATGTATTGGGATTCATAAAATCGGTTTTAGAATTAGAGATACAATGAGATTTACTTTTATCTCCTTTCATATATTTTTCCAAATGGACTAGGGGTCTACAATTGATGGAGGTGCATTTAACTCTAAAACCCTTCTTGGATATTAACTAGATGGAGATATTGTTTCCCTCTCTATACCGAGGTTATTTCATTCTTGATGCATCTTCTTTCCACTGGTTTCCAGCTACAAATATGTTTATAGATGGAGAAATTATCGAGGCCATGGGTAAATCCATGAAGATGGTTAATGATTTTGTGTCGCAAAATGATGTGGGCATGTGTGTTGGAGGATTTTAAGCTGAAATAAAATTTCTTCTGAATGAAAATATGTCACTAACATTTGGAAAAAATATGTTCGATCAAAACTTAAATTTAATGCCCACAATTTTTTGATCTAATGTTATTATTTAATGGCACTTGTTTTTAACAAAAAATCTAATAGAATTTTCTAATTCCAAAGATTCGTCAACAAAATAGAGTTTTCATCTGAAAGGGGTTTTTTATTGAACTTTTCTTTTTTGTGAAAAAATGATTTCGATTTAAAAATGGGTCTAAATATTAGAATTAGAGAAGCATCCTTGCTATCTAGCACTATTAACCCTACTACCCTCCCTCACTAATTCAACCATGGAAAACTTGATTGGTTTTTGATGGCTACCTCAGATGTTTAACTTCTCCTATTTATTTGTTTTTTGGAGGTTGCCTCCCTAGTTCACATACTCTTTATTGGTTGACACTTGGAGGTTAAATGTTCACCTACTCAGTTGATGTTTGAAATATACCTAAATCATTCACCTACTCAATTGATGTCTGGTTGATTGATGGGATTTTTCTAACTTATTCACATGCTCGGTTGTTGCTCAAAGGTTTCTCGTACTTTTACTAACTTGTTGATGGTGCTCATATGCTTGACCCTGTTGTTGACATATACAAATGTTTTTCAACAAACTATGAGAGTTTTCTCAAAGATAAGGCATGTTGGAGAAATTTCTATTTTCGACACGCTAGTTTAGTGGGAGTTAACTGACTAGTTCTATTTTATACTTTCTATTTAGACCATCACTATTATGCATGCATGAATTCCTAAGGAAAGATAATTGTTTGATTGATTTTCTTAATTATGGAATGTTATTCCCTATATATGAGTGTATTCCACTCATTCAATGTATAATATTGATCATCATATGTATCAATCATCATTCATTAAACAACTCAATGGAGTAGTGTGAATATATTTTCTCATTCTTCCATATTGAATATCTCAACCTTTTCTTGATAAGATTTGCTTGTATTTGATTTAGATAGATCTCCTGTGTAGGTTTTGATGAAACAATGACATGGTATCAGAGCTGCGCTGCTTGGAGCAAGCCAAACAATAAGGAAAATTGGAGTTTCAACGAGCAAAATCTGTGTAAAAGACCTAGGTATTTCTCCTAAAATATTAACTTTCTGAGTAAACGACCCATGTGAAAAGTAAATAGACCCATTATTCAAGTGGGTTTTCAACCATTTCGTGAAATTCCTCACCGTTTGCTCATAAATCGATCTGCAAAATCACCTCTTGAAAAGTGACGTGATTTCTGATCTGAGAAAAATTTGTGCCACTCCAATCCCAATTTCTTCCAAAGTCTTCATTTTCTGATGGAATGGTTTGGTGTGAAGGTAAATAGACCCATTTCAAAAGTGGGTTTTCAGTCGTTTGACAAAATTCCTCACTGTTTTCTCTGAAAGGAAGCCAAAATATTTTCTGTTGAAACTGATACAAAATTTAGGGGTTCTCAAACACAGTGGGGGAGATGGATACACCACCTATCCTATAGTCAAAATTGGTGGAAATCCTCACACCATACAATTATTTTAATTGGAATCCCAAGTCTAAATTACAACTAAGAAGGAGAGGATTGTACAATTTGACGATGGAGACATAAACATAACCTACATCAACAATTGAGAAGACCAGATGGGCGAACCGAAAGGATGAGGCCACAAGACCTCTTCTTGAAATGATTTCAAATGATTTATGGTTTCATGTTTCTACATGCAAGACTCCAAACGCGATCTGGACCACCTTGGAAAGTCTCTTTGGAACACATGATAAGATGAGAGGTCATATGCTTGAGGTAGAGTTGAATACCCTAGATCCTAAAAGTTTTGATCATTTGCAGGATTTCTTTACCAAGTTTAAATATTTGATATTGAGCGTGGAATCTTATGGTATTGATAAGTCTACACAAGTACACCAACTCATTCTAACGATCTTGGCTAAGCTAGGACCAAAATATGATATCTATGTTTCCACTTTCCATTCTAGAAGATATCTCATGGGAACAAATTAGAAGATGCCTACCATGGATCAATTCATTGATTCTCTCACACATGAGTAGGTGAAACTCATTTAGATGCGACTAATCAAGGATATCAAAGCACATGCACTCACCATGCATGATGGAAAAGGATCATCCAAACAAAAAGGAAAGGGTCAAACAGATCCAGAGCCAAAGAAGGAAGCCTTCAACGATTCTTTAAGTTCCAAAGACTCTTTAGATTCCAAGAAGAAGAAGAAGGGAAAGAAGTGCACTTATTGCAATAAACCAAATCATGAAGAAGCAAATTGATTTTATGGAATAGGTACTTCAACAAAACAACCTTGGAAAATTCATTCTAGAAGGAGTCAAGAAGAATAAGGAAGAAGATCTTGCTCCTAATAAAGGCAATAATCATGCTCTTGTTGCAATTAATTCCTCATCCGATTCATGGATTATAGATTCTAGTGCATCACATCAAATGGCAACGAAAGAGGAAGTTTTCACTTCTTTGAGTTCATGCTCAAGACCCCCTATTCTCATGGAGGGTGACACTCCAGTGGCAGTAGCATGAAAGGGGAGAGTGGATCTCTCTCATGATATTTTTGAGAATGTTTTACATGTTCCAAAGCTTTCTATGAATCTTCTCTTAGTTTATCAGATTACTTAGAAAGGTAAAAATGTTGAATTTACACTAAATTCAGCTTATGTACTTGATATGCATGACAATTCCATTATTTCAATTGGTGAGGTGGATCACAAATCAAGGTTGTATAAATTCACTAAGTTTTTTGACAATGACTTGTCTTTTCTACTTACACATAAAGAGAGTACTTTTCATGCACCTCCAGTGCAACATGCAGATATTCTTGTGCTTCTATCAGTTCCAAACATCAGAGATGATTGCACATACTCAAATTATGTACATGTAAATGAACAGGTAGTACAACCAAATAAGAAGCCAACACCAAAGCTTCAGCAGATGCCCAAGAGGGCACAGTTCACACTTCAAGAAGTAGGTGTCCTTGCAGGGAATCCATTGGATTCAAAGAGGGCTCAGTCTCAGCATGAGGAGCCTTCTCATGTACTTTCAACTTCTGAACCTGAAATGCCCATGCATTTCTATATGGTTCAATCTATTGATTCACGGACCTACAATGAGGTTGTGGGAAATCGATTATGGGAAGCATCCATGCAGGAGGAGTATGACTCACTCCTAGAGAATCAGAGTTGGGATTTGGTTCCACTTCCACCAGAAAGGAATATTTTCAGGTGCAGATGGGTCCACAGGATCAAGAGGTACAATGTTAGACAGGTTACCAAAAGACTTCATGAGATCCATAAATATTTCTACATCTTCACAGATATTTTCAGTGAGAAGAAGTTTCATACTTTGCGAGATCATCTTGGAGTGAAATGTTTTTCCTAGAAACTTATTTTTCTTCTTTTGATGCATTATCTTTTGAGGGGTAGTTTTATTCCCACGTGGTTTTCCCTCTTTCCTCATTTTTATTCAGTGTTCATTAGTTGCATTGTACATGAGTACCTATATGGCCTCGTTGTAGGGACTCATTTTTTACTCCATAGTGATGTTCAGGGGGGTTGTTGGAGAAATTTATATTTTCGACACACTAGTTCAGATAGAGTTAACTGACTAGTTCTATTTTAGACTTTCTATTTAGACCATCACTATTATGCATGCATGCATTCCTAAGGAAAGATAACTACTTGATTGTTTTTCTTAATTATGGAATGTTCTTCCCTATATATGAGTGTATTCCACTCATTCATTGCATCATATTGATCATCATATGTATCAATCATCATTCATTGACCAACTCATTGGAAAAGTGTAAATATATTTTCTCATTCTTCCATATTGAATCTCTCGTCCTTTTCTTGATAAGCTTTGTTTGTATTTTCTTTAGCTAGATCTCCTGTGTAGGTTTCGATGAAACATTATCAAGGCCCAATAGTCTTCTCTTAATTTGAGATAGAAAGATACTATGGTATATTGGCCCAATTGCCAAAATATGTTTTAGCGTTGAATTATTAAAATCTAAATCCTAAATGCAATTCTAAATCTAAAATAGAATCCAATTCTAAAACTAAACGCCTAGATAGAATTTAAGAAAGAAAAGTGAATATGAAATTAACAATTGTTTCATCCATTAAAACAAAAATTAGTTTACTAAATATTAATGATGAAATATTTGAAATAACTAGTCATAAAACTAGGTTAACATGTATTAAGATAACTAGTTATAATTTCACACTCACAAGTTAGCAACTTATTAAACAACAACATCAACAAAAACAATTAATTATAGTTGCGTTAAAAAGATCTACAACAAAAGAAAACATTCTTACATCCATTCCTAACATAAGAAATCAAAGGAATAGTCCTAGACAAGAGCAAAGACCAATATAAGTCTCCAAAAGTGGCTAGCTTGACTTCTCAATTAATATTGAAAATAGTTTACAATCTCAAGCACAAAACCCTTTCTTAATAACATCTATTTTATTTATACAAAATAAAAGGGAAGACAAAACACTTTAGTTCCCCTGATTTCTCCCCTGATTTCTAGTATCCCCACTTGATTAGAGGATGTTTGTTCTTTTTATTTCCTATATTTTTCAATATATATCCTCTAAGATTCAAAAGTTTGATCAATAGCATCACTTTGAGGAATTTGTTGTTTAAAAGGTACTTTATAGTAGTCGACAATGATTTGGCTAATCCTCTTAATCAAAAATTTCGTGCTTGGAAAATAAAGTATTAATTACAGTGATGTCCCTAGTAAGGTCTTCCACATGGCTCTTGATAGTTGCTTCCTTTATACTTAGAAGGGAACAAATTATCTTGCTTGTTGTCTGAATGTTATCCTCTAGTGATTTGGATAATTTATCATGTGGGAATAAATTATCACCATACTAGATTTCCATATCACGATATGATCACTAAGTTTATTCTAACTCAATGATACGCCCCCTCCTCTCGAGATGAGGTTTCAATGTACGCATTGACAAGATTTCAGGTGATAGGGTAATGATAAAATAAGGTTATGGATATTTGGATGTTAGATTTAGTGTGAGATGCCTTTCTATGTAAACAAAATTGCAAAAAATAAAACTAAAGTGACATACCTTTGTTTTGATATTGGTTGATCATTTTTGTGATTTTGCATGTTGTTTTTAATATGGTCATCCTTTGCATGAAGTAATATTGGTAATTAATGTCTTATGTAGGTGTATCAGATGCTTGAATTTTCTATGGATGTTGTAGATATTTTTTCCTTTACTTATCTTTATCTTTCATACTTGGTATGGCAGTCTCCTGTAGTAGCATATCTATCATGTAGTTGTTTGTAGATTTTATTTCTATAGTAGTGTCTTTCATAGTAGACTATAGGTATAGTGTTTTATAGTATCCTATAGATCTCATCTCATATAGTATCTTGTTGGTGGAGTCTTTTCTAGTAGCTTATAGATCTCATCTCCTATAATATCTTGTACATGGAGTCCTTTGTAGTATTTTGTAGGTGTACTCTTTTGTAGTAGATTGTAGATCATGTCTCCTATATTATGTTGTAGGTGTATAGATGTGGGTTGAAACACCACCAAAGATACAAAAACGAGTGTTCATGGTGTTTTAATCTAGGGACTTGTAGAGAGTACTTACAAGTAGTATCCTAGGAAAAAGCAATACACAACAATATATACAGTATTATATAGACACATGTTGAAGAGAGAAGGAGACTAACAAAAAGTAGTGGGAGAACAAAGAATATGCACTTTTTATTGTATCACAACAAAAAATCCCTTTCTCTATTACATAGTCATGTATTTATACTTGCATAGTTAGCTATAGGGAAGTTGCAACTTCCTAACTACCTCGGTCGATCAACCTGATAAAATGATTGACCGATTTACATGTTTGACCAAACAACTGACTGACTTGCATAACCGACTTGGTTGATTGTTGGGTCTAGTAAAAGTACTCTAATAGCCCCTACAACATCTCCCCCCACCTCAATTATTTTCTTGTCCCGAGAAATAAGGAGATTGTGAATTTTACAATTACAAAAATTTACAAAGATTGGGATTAAAAAATTTGAAGAAGTAAGAGAAAATTAGGATCAACTATTTAGCTGGATATGCTATGTCTACTGCTGAATTTTTGGATCTTTTGTTGTAGATGTTGTTGGTTGTGCTTGTGTAAGATTTTTTTTTTTCCATTGTCTACTCTAGTTGAGTGGTTGGTTCTTCTAGTATTAGCTCAAGCCTTTTCTATTCATGGTGCATCTATTCCTTCTACTTCTATTATTGGAGTCGACGAGTGATGGCTTGTAGATGTAAAATTGGATTTATATGTGCATAAAGTTAAGAACTGAATTCTTGGTCGGGGAGGACAAACAGGTGATGACCGAGGTTGTGGTGCTAATTTCCATGGAAGGTGTAGAAAGGAAGTTTGATAGATATGGGGCACCAATCATTGCAAGCATTGTGAAAATGTATACCATTCATCAATTGAGTATTGTGCCTAGACCCCAAGTGACTTCATTTGCGCGAGATATCCAAGTTTTACTATGATGGAGACATTATGCACCGTGGTTGTTTCAGGAATAAATTTATCTTCAACATGTTGTATCTTTTTTATAACTTGATATAGATGCTCCATATCATTCTCAGTTTCCATCTGTGCTTTCTTTCCCTCTCTAAACCACTATCACTCATGTTGTGTGAGTTGTATTTCAACCTCCTTTTCTATGTTGATATTTTTGGATAGAGTTGTTCTCATTATGGAGTCAGTTTCCATGTTTTTATTCTTTGTTGAATCATATAGCATGCTTCTTTATGCCTTTAACTTGCTGAAATTTGAAGCAAAGTATGTCGACCAATTGTTTACCATAGTGTTGAGTGTCATATCTTGATCCATTACCACATCTAAGGTATGTCGTGTCTCCTTGAATTTTTCATAATCCGACTACAATATGACTGAATTTTGATCAATCATGAGTTGTCAGTTTGCTTCAATCATATGCATATATTCATATTTCACCTACCTATTTTCCTCCCGTAGTTGTTGATTTTCTTGTTGCAATTGAATATTCGACTTGACTAGATGTTGGACCAATTTCTTGATGGATTTGAGTCGGTTGACCTCCTCGCCTAATGGCTCCATGTTTATTTTTTCTTGTGCAAGGTTGATACATTTCTTCCATATACCTTGCTCCTTATCTTTCCTTATTGTAATTCGGTCTCCATCCTTCATCGCCCATTTCTATGTTGATGTTGATTCTTTGGAATTCATTGTACAACTCTAACATTTGGTTGTCTAAAGCAACGATCGAATCAAATATCATTTATGTTGGGGATGCAAATGTTCCCATGAGCCTAAAAGATGTGAAAGTCATTGTGGAAGATAAGGTTTATTTTTTGTGTGTCATATTCTTCTTCTTTGAACTTGACGAATGTTGCACTAGCTTGGGAATCCTTTCATGTGTATTATCAATTGGTTGATCTGGGTGGACCATGGATGAGTTTGGTACTATTAGTTTGATTGAGCTAGGTTCTGTTGCAAATGTTTGTTTTCCTATGGATTTTTCTAGTGGAGTGTTCAACTTGTCTATTGACCCCTAGTCAAATGCCATGGTAGTACACTTCTACATACTCAAATGTTCTGCTCTATCATGTGCATCCTGATCCTTCTATTGTAATTTCTTTATTTGTTGTGTTTGTTTTTTCTTAGTTTCTACTTGGTCAGGCGATTGAGTATCAATTGGTTTAGTTGATGGTAGTTGTGTCAACTCTATTTGTTTCACTAATTTCTTAGGTATATGATGCTACTTCGATATGTCTATATTAGATTTGAGGGGTTGTTCACTTTGTCCATGGTCTAGTTGATGGATGTCTCCTTGGCATTGCTCGTACACTTGCTCCCACTCCTTCCCATCAACATGGGTCGACTTCTCATCCTCTTGTTCGTTGTCTTAGTCTAACCATGTCTCTTTAGAGGAGACCTGAAACTTGGTCTTATTTACCTTGCTATGATGCACCTATGAATATTCACCTAACTGAGTCTCCTATATGATATTAGAAGGATTGAAGGGTGGTGACTCCTATGTTAGGTCGATTGGTGGTTTCCTTGTTCACTGTTTTTTTAGAATTGGATTGGAGGGTTGGACCGACCGAGTCCTCTTTGTCCTACTAGTGCCAAGAATTCGAGTCTGACCAATACTTGATTCTTGTTGTTCCTCTAGTCTTTTCTTCTTCTACTACCTTGTTTCTATGTGTTTCTCTAGGGATTCCTTTGTTTTCATGGATTTAGCAAGGATTTATTTTATCAGGGCCATTGCTTGATTGTATGAAGCTCCCACACTTGATTTCAACATCTATAACTTTTTGACTGAATCTCATCATGTTCTTTTTCCCTTTTGTTTTGTTTGCTAAAGTATTTTTTGTGCGAGCTTGTCGAGGTTTTATTTCATCTTTAGATTCTCGAAATCAATCAGATGGTTTCCCTAAAAAATTCTCTGTCAGTCTATGTTGATTTTTTTTGGAATTGGCTCGACCAATTGAGGTGGTTTGATTATTGCTTGTTTCTGTTTAGTCAGGGTTCTCTTTATAGGTGAACTGACTAGATTGTCCAAGTTAGCCATAAATGGAACAATGTAGAGATCGACATGTTTCTCTTCCTCAAACTCTGCATCTGTAAGGGGCATCATTATTGTTGGATATTATTCAATGAATTTTGTGGGAATTTGGAACTTGGTGTTTGTTTTCATTTCCAATTCCCGAAATATCTCTAGTTGAGTCAGTTGGTATGACGGGTCCTTTGGGATCGGTGTTGATTCATCCCCACACCATAGTTTAGTTGTGTCAAGGCATAACTAAATATGACATGGTTCATGTAGTGCTCGATGGACTGGTTTCTCGACTCTCCATCTATGGGAGGAATTTTTTAGATTGAACACCTAGTTCTTAAACATCATGTCAGCAGGAAGGGATTTTGATGATCCCACTGTTCTTGGTGCAAATACTTGGTAGTTTTTCATTGTCGACACTTTTTTTGTGAACATGACCTCACTGATTAGGATTATTTGGATCATGGCTAGCTATATCAAAAGATAAGGAAATCTAATTGATTTCCCCTATTCCTATCACTCTTTGTAGGTGGTCTTGATTATGGCTACCAAATGCTTTGACTAGTTGAAAACAACAACATTTTCTTCAAAACACCTTATGGCCTCTAGCATTGTTAACTTGATATTACATGGTCGACTTGTAGTGGTAAAATAGAGTGAAACTATAATGCATGCACGTTTAGCATGTTGTTCTTTGACTTGGTTAATAAGTAGCCGCTTTGAGTTCCTGGATGTCGTTGGCCCAGTGAGCTTCTGCATCCAATAATCGGGGTCGAATGTCTTTGGAACTCGGTCCCCTTCATGAGGAAAGCTAGTGATTTTGTGAATCACGCCAACTATGATTTGAACCAGTTGCTCCAAAAAATAATAGATTCCATGGTACCAAATGATAATGAATTTGGTCGTCTCTCCCTACAGCCCCCAAAGTCTACGATCTGTGGGGATCCTAAGTAATTTCGAATGTGAGTGTGGTTGAGAAGCTGAGTTTCTTGTTTCCATATGTTGGCATCCATGCCCCAAGCTATGAATTTCTTCTAGTGCTTATCCCAAGGGATTTATTCCATTTTGGATTGCATGATATTATGCATCCATAGCTTAAGTTTGATCACAACTGCCTTATCAAATATATGTTTGGTTCCCCTCATTCTTGACATGTTTGCAAGTTCATATTGGTCGTATGTGTAAACTAAATTTGGAAGTCCAGTAGTCGAGCGATCGATTTCTTGATTTTCATCTTGGTTGTTCAATCACTCAGGAGTGAAAAGAAAAGTGACAAAGTCATACGTATCATCCCTATTTATAGGTTCAATAGGTTGCGACATCTTAAATTCAAGCATGGGGAGTGGTGGTTGGCATGCTTCAAAATTTATTATATGCATTAATGCTTGTTCGTTTGAGTAGTTTGCAATATCGATGGTTAGTTAGTGGTTGATAGATTCTGGTCAGTGGTTGGATGAGTCAAAGTATCCGCGTTGGTCATATCTATCATTTGAGTCAATTTTTACCTTTTGATGGAGTATTTTGACTCGGTCGACTCATTCATTCTGGTCAATTTGGTCCCTCTGATTGATTCAATGTCTTTGATCAGACTATTATAGCAAGATTGCCTCACCCCATGCAACTTTCTCAAAAGTCCTTTTTCATTTCCCCATACAAACTTGAAGTCCCTTTTACACTTCCCAGAGCCAAAAAATCATGTTTTTCCACATATGCACGCCCTAACAGTTATACAACATGCGTATATGCAGGTTGCACCATTACATCGCACATACATAGGGTTTTGTGCCCAAAATTAAAAATTGTGTCGGGTTTCCATGTCACATCATGAGATCCATGATTGTTGACCTTCCATATATTGGAAACATTCCAACTTGGCCCTTTAGTTCCATTTGAAGGCTATAAATTGTGCCATGTCTAAGCCGAAGAGGAGAGAATTCAAATTTTGAGAGCAAAGGTACTCTAGAGAATTTTTTCACTTCACATTGAGTCTGCATCCCTTTGTCCTTTAAAGTCTGAAAGCATTGTTCAACCCCAAAGCTCTTCCCTCTTTGATAGAGAACCTCATTGTCTCTCTTATATGAGCTTTCCTTTGGTGGAGGCCCAGCTGGAAGGGGCTTAATTTCCCATTTTTTAGACACGCCACCACATAATTTTGTCACTTATACACTTATGTTGATCATATTTTAATAGAAATACTCTTTTCTCATCCAATTGATATCTTGCAAATATTTGAATTGTTATTCCATGGGCGTATTTGTTATTAATGTTAATAGATTATGCTATTGTATGTGCTAAAATTATATATTATCACCATATTCTTGTGTATCTTAGTTGTTGAGGACAAGTTACAAGTATAAAGCTTTGGGTCACGTGCTCAACGGTGGTTTTCATCGAACGTCTGGAAGAGGTAGGCTCTTTATCTTGTCTTGTTAGCATATTCATTTATATAACATACTTTGGATTAGAGTTGATTTCTGTAGTCATTTTGTATGTTGTGGTTTACCCCATGCCATAGAGTGATTTTCCTCGTAACAAAATTGGCGACCATACTGGGGATTGAATCTTCTATTTTTCATGGGTTGGAGTGTTTTTCTTCTTCTATTGCTCTCTATTAGCCTGATTTTCCTTGTCTCATGATTGTTTGACAACCTATTTTTACCTTGTATCTGAGTTTCTTTTATTAACCCTTGCCCATGCAGTGTTTTAATACATATATGTGGTTTTTCCGTTGACAGACGCGTACATACGCGAGTTGTCCTTCTATATGGCGCGTACATACATGGTTTTTGATTAAATAGTCACGTACATCAAATTTTTAAGATTGTTTGTTGAGTTTGGTGTTTGTTGGGTGAATTTTGATGGTTGCTAAGTCGTCTTGGGTCTTTGTCCTAGTTGTTGAGTGCCTATAGAGTGATAGGAAACCCTCTTTTGGTTGAATTTTCAGGTGTTTTTCTTTCTTTCTTATCATCTTTTTCATTGGTTGTCCTTGCATATTGGTCTCACTGTTTGCTTCTTGGTATCCTTCTTGGATTGTATCTTTTTTCTTGCAGTGGGATCTATATATCAAGTTGTTATTCAGTCCTTCCATTTTCATTTATTTATATTGAAAATACAAAAATATACATTTTTCATTTTGGCATTTGATCTTTGGGTTGTTAGTATTTATCTTGATACATATGGAAATATTTAATCTTATTGAAATTGCAAATTTGAATTGAAAGTTTCATTTTGAAATCTTATCATATTTTGAGAATTAGTACTTAGTGCTTTATTTGCATTCATTTATTTTTATATGCTGAGTCATAACATCATCAATTCATGACCACATATTTTGAGTAAACAAAGCCATTGAAAGTAATGCTAATTAATTAAAATTGATTAGAAATGATTTTATTTTTCAGAGTACACAAACAAGAATAGGATATAGTGCCTTGGAATAGGATTTTTTGAGTAAACTTCTCCAAGTCTATTGAACTCAACATATGTGTATGACCAGGGAGTGGTGAACTACATTGTGTAATTAGTGTTGTGAGGACGCTCCACTCACACCGGAGTT
>SNQJ01S0047314.1:16307-43934 GCA_010110895.2 Picea sitchensis | reverse complement strand
ATCTTATTGAAATTGCAAATTTGAATTGAAAGTTTCATTTTGAAATCTTATCATATTTTGAGAATTAGTACTTAGTGCTTTATTTGCATTCATTTATTTTTATATGCTGAGTCATAACATCATCAATTCATGACCACATATTTTGAGTAAACAAAGCCATTGAAAGTAATGCTAATTAATTAAAATTGATTAGAAATGATTTTATTTTTCAGAGTACACAAACAAGAATAGGATATAGTGCCTTGGAATAGGATTTTTTGAGTAAACTTCTCCAAGTCTATTGAACTCAACATATGTGTATGACCAGGGAGTGGTGAACTACATTGTGTAATTAGTGTTGTGAGGACGCTCCACTCACACCGGAGTTAAGAACGAGATTATGCGAAGTTGGTTGCAGAGATAGACAGAAACACCTTCTTAGCGTCAGAGATATTTCTAGGGATCTATTCATATATGGGGGTCTTGCTAGTACCTTTACCTTTGTGAGAGGTGGTGCTTTAAATATTTTGGGCTTTGTTACCTTGCCCATACGATGGACCTGACTTACAACTGTTCGCCTGCACATTGGTTATATCGTGGTGGTTTTAGTTGCTTGACATAGGTAGCCACATAGGTTACTTGCAGGGGTTATTCTACAGGTACCCTGAGTCATATAAGTGTCGAAAAACATACAACCTTTATGGAGGATTACCTCTCCGGGGGGATCTGACCGACTGTGTTGTTAATCCCATGAGGGCTCTTATAACTGATTCTGATACCTAAAATATTTTGAAGGGAGTCTCAGGTCAATCTTGGGTGAAGCATACCTACTCTAGTGAGGGAGGCCCCTTTTCAACTAATTTATATTGTTTCTGTGCATTTGGCCTTTTGTTTATTTTGGTGTGCTCTTTGATTGTTAGTTGGACTTAGGATTTGTTTCTATATCTTGAGTCTTGAGTCATTATGGAGCCAGACCCACTTCCTCATAGGTATCTTCGTTTGTTGAAGTTACCACCGCATCTTAAGTTTTTTCCTTCTAAAAGTCGTAAAGTTATCAAATATGGTACACACACCTCCACCTACCAGACTTGTGATCATACAAGTATGAGTATTGATTCGAGTAATAAAGTTGTTGGGAGTCCTTTGACTCCCATACCTTCCATAGTTAATGGATATCCTTCGACGCCTTCAACCATTACGGTTGTAGTGCCATAATTTCCAGTCATTACTACTATCTAGTGTGTGGTTTCTACTCAACCGATAGTAACGAACCCTTTTAGGTCTCTTTTTCATTCGCCTGGATATAATTTTCAGTCCATACCTTCGGCCTCTAGCCTTTTCTTTTATGGTATGCCAAATCTGACATCACAATTTTCATCCTCCATTCCAAGGACTAATACAAATACTAGTATTGGACCTCGGGGCTTGGCTCCTCTGCATATTCCACTCTCGTTTGGTGGAGCTTACATTCCCCAAATGAATCCTACGATTGGAAGCCAACCCTCTTTTCCTATTGGGTCTAATCCTAGTCTTAATGTTCCTGGGTGGAGTAATCAACCAAGTGGACAAGCTCATGCCTATATTTTGTCCTTTCCACCTGCCTCCTCCACACCAATTTTGAAAAAAACATTTGGTATGACAAATCCACCTCTATCCTCCAGAACTCCACCCAGAGGTGGTCAGTTTCATACGGGAAAACCCCAACCCGGAGCTCTTCTATTTGGGGGAAATGTTTATAACCCCCATTATAAAATTACTACGGGTATGGTGCTCACCCCCCCTTTTATGAATCAATTTGGAGGGGGATATTATCCTCCCAAACATGGTTGTGGTGCATACCAGAACCCTGGCTGGGATGCAATCCCTCAACAACAATCTTTCCGAGGAGCATGGGCTTAGATGACGCAACCCTGACTCCCTTTTCTGGACATGCTTAATTTTTCAGACTTTTCAAGATTAATGAATGACCCAGTGCGTCACGATCCATCATGGCCCCCCGTCCCCACCAAGCTTCCTTCAGACATTCCAAAATTCGAGGGTAAGACTGGTGAGGATCCAGGTGATCACATTACTAATTTTCATCTTTGGTGCTCATCCAATTCTCTTAATGATGATTCTATTCATTTTAGACTGTTTCAATGCACCCTCATGGTGGTTGCAGGGAAATGGTACATTGATTTACCAGGGGGAACATACGATAATTTTAATTAGATGGTTCTAGTATTTCTCAACCACTTCTAGTTACCATTTCGTTATGATGTCGTCGTAGAAATCTCGTCAGCCTTCTTCCAGGACAAAGCCACCCACATATTGAACCATATCCAAGAGTGGCATAGATGAAAGCGGTTGATCAAAGCCTACATTCCTCTAGAGTTCCTGTTGGAATGGTTTCTTAAGTCTTTACTACCTTATATTTAGAAGGATGTTTCTATATCCAGGGTAACCTCTGAAGAGGAAGAAATTTTCAAATCCCAACAATTGGATCTCATATATGCTCAGTCTAGGATGTTATACAAAATTATTCATGATGCATCAAGGTCAAATTATGACCTGAGACAAAATCCCGGGCCTCATGACGATAGCATTATTGGCTCTACAAATACTAAGTCTGGAGACTTGGTGATGAACTAGTTAAAGTAGTTGTCTCTAAGCCAGTCTGTAGTAGGACCATATTTGTTTGTGTCCTCTACTCCCACTTAGTCGGTGGATGTGCCTTCTATGTAGTCGTCGACCAACCTGAATGGTAACCGGAAACCAGGAGGGAATAGAAGGAAAGGACGTGGTAACAGTCATAAGGGTGGGGGGAATAATAATAATAATAAACCCAAGTACAAGGATAACAGTGATATATTGAATGTTAATGCTGGTGGGGTCAAGAAATAAAAGAGGAAGGTGAAATTTCCTTCTAAAATTTGTACAGATGATCACCTTACCCAATTATGCCCTAGACTTGAGGAAGCTACGAGGCTCTTATGTCAATCACCCATTGTGATGACCAATCTATTTCCACATAATCAACACATGGCCTCGAGCTCCTCTAATGTTGGAAATGCATCGAGTGGGAATCAAAACCCCATGACGCATGGAGGTGACTATCTATGCATAAATATGGTCAATTATTAGATTAATATAACCACTCGATCTCGTGATTATAGTTCTTCACAGACTGTTCTAGGGATAGTCTCCCTCTCCTTTGGAAACACCTTTTCATATCGAAAAACTAGAGCCACCTCCTCGTATTTCGAAAGGAGTATTAAAATTCTCTACCCACAACCCTAATGCGAGAGCTACATAGAACTATTTGATTGTTGAAGATCTAGGTCAAACCCCTTGTGTGATGTCGGCTTTGAAGGTGCTCTAGACATGCCCTTCACAGAGGAACACCTTGATATCTTCTTTAGGAGATATAGAATCATGTGGCTCAAAGGTTATCATGTTTGATGTCAAGGATGTTCAACCTCGCTTGCCTTACCACGTGGCCTTTCAAATCCATGTGTATTACTCGAAGTATACCATCAAACATACTATTATTGATGAAGGCGTTGCGACATGCATGCTGTCCTTAACCTGTTGAAAATCCATTTGTTCTCCAACCCTCTCTCAATCTCTGACTATGTTGACCGCATTTGATGGTCATTCTTTCTATCCACAAAGAAATATTCCCACCTTTCTGGTTCTGTTAGGTGGAAAGACAGTGGAGGTGGATGTCAAGGTGGTTGATGCACCCCTTGACTGTAATTTATTGCTAGGGCATAATTAAACTTTTCCATGACCGTAGTCGTGTCGCCCGTTTTCCACACTTTATGTTTTCCTCATGAGGGGAAAATCATGACAATCGATTAGTTATCCTTTGCACATGCTAGTCCCAATGCATCAGTTGGACCTTAGATCCTAGTGATCGATAACTATCAGTGAGAAACTGAGGATATTGGTGTCAAAATGTATTCCTCTATTATGGGTACCTTTGATTTCATGGAAACAATTCATCACATTTATGCCATGTCCTGTAGGTATTCTTCATCCACGAGGTCGATTCCTTTTCGTACTTCGTATTTCAATGATCCTTTGACCCTACCTTCCCCGACCATATCTTGTGAAGGACAACCACATATTAGAATTCCAATGCCACTGTTAGCAACATAGATAGCGTATCAGGTTGTTCTTGACTCTACTGCTGACTAGGATCATGTCTCCTCACATACGAACGAAGAATATCTTGTTCTCGATCCTGTATGGGGCACCTCATCATCTTGTTCAAATGATTTCCTCATTGATACTTTACCTTCAGATGAATCCATCATCGAGGCCATGAATGTTCTTGATAGGCCACGAGATAATATGCATCATCACTCTTACTTCCTCCCAGAGCTTGTTAGGATTGAAAAGGATGATTTTAGATCTACCTTGAGTGAGATGGTCAGTCAGGCCGTAGTTCCACTAGATATGCACAACATTTATGTCGAAGGAAACATGCAGAATATTTCTCCTACCATCACAGTTGACATCTCTCGAGTTCCTAGTAAAATTGAAAATGTATATATCGGTGTAGATTTTTTGCCTAAAGAAATTAATATCTACATCGATCTCTTCAAGGAATTCCGTGATGCATTCACTTGGTCGTATGAAGAGATGCCAGGAATTGACCCTCTCATTTTCAAACATGAAATCAAGACTTATCTAGATGCTTGACCTGTTCGACAATGCCTTAGAACTATTAATCCTAGAAAGGCCCCTGCTATTAAGGAAAAGGTATAGAAGATACTGACCACTGGTTTCATATGCTTTGTTCCTTTGACCGAATGGGTGTCCAATCCCGTTCTTGTGAATAAGAAGCAAGGAACCATATGTGTGTGTATGTATTTTTAAGACCTGAACAAGGCATGTCTTAAAGAAAACTTCCTAACACATTTCATTGATCAGATTCTCGATGAGTGTGTGGGAAGCGATGTTTTTTATTTTATGGACGGATTTTCAGGATACAATCAAATTCAGATCAAACCCAAGGATCAACATAAGACAAAATTTATTTGTCCTTGGGGTAATTTTTCATACCAGAAAATGTCTTTTGGCCTTAAAAACGCCAGAGCAACCTTTCAACATGCCATGACATTTTATTTTCATGATCTCAAACATATTGTCAAAGCTTTCCTTGATGATCTCGCTGCTCTCTCTCGCAAGAGAGTAGATCATTCCTCTCAGCTTCGACTAGTATTTGAGATGTGACGTTATTATCACATCCATTTAAACCCTCACAAGTTCATCTTATGTGTTATGTTTGGATGTCTCTTAGGATTCTTACTCTCTGAGAATGGGATAATGGTGGATCTTGTGAAGGTTGAGGCAATACTTTGATTGCCTCCCCTGCGCAACATTCGTCAACTTCAGGTTTTACAGGGAAAAGATAACTTCTTGCATCGATTCATAGTGAACTATGCCAATATAACTAAGGGTTTCATGCATATTTTGAATAAGGATACTCTATTTATATGGGATGAGTGAGCCCAGGAATCCTTCAATGCTCTTAAGAAAGACTTGGTATTGATGCCTCTGTTGAAGCCTCCCGACTACAACAGATATTATTTTCTTTATATCGTCGCATCTGAAGGCACGATTCATATGGTTCTGGTTCAGGAAGACGATGAGATCCATGAGCACATTGTCTACTATATTAGTCTAAATTTAATCGATCTTGAGCTTAAATACTCTCACATTGAAAATCTATCCTTAGCCATCGTACATGCAGTCCAAAGATTATGACATTATATATTGCTCTACAAAATTACCGGGGTGTTGGATGTCAATCCATTTCAATACATCCTTACCTGGCGTATCATACAAGGAAAATACAATAAATGGATTGTGGTTCTTCAAGAGTTTGATCTCAAATTTGCTTCGACAAAGTCCAAGAAATCGCTAGTTTTTGCCAAGTTGATATCAGACTTCCCTCAACTAGATGAGGACCTTATCCATATTGATTCATTCACGGATGAACACATTTTTCTTATCTCAACTTCAGACCCCTAGTATGGAGATATTTTTTTCTATCTTCAAACTTTGAAGTTCTCTCAACATCTGTCGCGAGACGATCGATGACGTATACGACATCAAGCTAAAAACTACCTTATCGTCGACAACACTTTGTATCATCGAGGCATAGATAATATCTTGCATCGTTTCTTGAATCACAAGGAAGTTGAGTCTGTTCTTAATGAATGTCACAGCGGGGCTTGTGGTGGTCATCTATCTGGGATTGCGACAACCCAAAAAAATTTGCAAGATGGTTATTTTTGGCCGTCAATTTTTAAGGATTGCGTTGAAGCATTCAAGTATTGTCACCCTTGCCAGGTGTTCTATCAGAAAATGTGCTTGCATCCAAGCCCTCTTCACGCAGTCATCACTATCAGTCCCTTCACTAAGTGGGGGGTGGATTTTATGGACTGTAACCAGAATTCGGTTGGGGAACATAAACATATCATCGTGGTTGTGGACTACTTAACTAAATGGGTAGAGGCCATGCCTACTGTTAAATCCAATGGTAAGACTGCAATTTTTTTTGTGTTCAATCAAATTATATCTTGGTTCAGAATCCCTAGGGAGATTGTCACTGATCATGTCAGTCACTTTCATAATAACATGATGAAGGAATTAACATCAAAACTGGGGTTTAAGAATGATCATTCTTCCCCTTATTATCCCCATGAAAATGGACAAGTAGAGGTTGTGAAAAAATATCTCAAGACCATTTTGCAAAAAAAATTCAACCAAAAAAAATATGACTGAAATCTAAAGCTTTACCCTGTGCTTTGGGCATACCAAACCTCGGTTAAGACTTCCACTAGATTTTATACTTTTTAGTTAATACACGGTGTGGAGTCAATCCTTCCAATTGAATGTGAAATCCCTTCTCTCAGGTTGGAAATTGATCTCCTACCTGACACTTCCTATCTTGAAGAATACCTCGTACACCTAGAGCATCTATATGAGTATCGTCAAGATGCCTCTATGACTAACGAAGGGAATAAGCAACGGGTTAAGGTGAAATATGATAGGTATGTATGTCCTCGACAGTACGTTGAGGGTGACTTGGTCCTCCTGTATGACCAAGTAAAGAATCGTTGGGGGCAGGAAAGTTTAATCCCATGTGGCACGATTCTTATATCATGCAACATGTTTTGGAAAAAGGAGTGTTTGAGTTAGAATATTATGAAGGGAATATGTTGGCTGAGCCCAGAAATGGGCTCTACCTCAAAAGATATTATTCTTGATCCCTCAAGCTTGGGCGTGACTCTTTATATACTAGTGTATGTTAGTGTATATATATCTTTTCCTCTGCATCATTCGACTTTCTTATCAAGTTTTCCCTTGGTTGGCAGATGTCAACATAATCTTTAATTTTCTTAGGATTCGCAAACGCTGTCAGTCGTCATACATGAAACTTGGCTTCCGCCGCTTGGGTCATTTACTCACCTAAGGGTCAACTGGTGTCTTCAAGAGGTGTTTGTCTAGGGCCATCAACGAACAATGTGGTTGATTATAGCACCATTATAAAGCTTTTACGCGACGCCATTTCACATGGTGTTTGGTCTTTATAGGTTCACCCGGACTCCCAGTTAGTAGTATGTCATTTGAATGACAGTAACCGTGTGCAATATCCTGCTCTAATTCAATGATTCCTACAAGTACGACTTTTGGAACGGAATTTTGATTTTATTACTTATAATCACATACCTAGAAGTTCTAATTATGTATCCGATGCATATGATAATTATGTTTTAGACTGGAATTTGTCACATAATGAAAGTAAAGAAAATACATCTATCAATGCACACATTGTATCATATATAAGTAAAGCCGAAGACCAATGTTTTTATATTTCATCTCTTCAAAAACTATGGTGTTATAGTACAAAATGGGGCTCACAATCTCAAAATACATATATGGACGATATATATAATGACCATGGCATCTACGCCTGTGGCACCAAATGCGTGTCATGATATCATACTACAATATTTGTGAGATGAAGAAAGAGTCACACCCACGGACGGGGAACACCCACCACCTGTCTCTGCATCGCCTCTGGAAGATCCTCTACCTGAACCATGGGAATCCTGTGCGTCAAATGAGATAGGTTTCCCTGCAAATTTTGAAGCACTCTCTCCACATCTCCCCCCATTGTCTCATCCCCCTCGGCCCTCCTCCGATGTCATGGGAATCCATCTGGTCATCGCAGACTTACGTCTGCACAACAAAGAATTTTTGTTAAATACTTGAAACCATCCAAAAATATTTTCGTTTTCTACTCTTTTAAAGAATACAAAAAAATGAAATATATAAAAAAAATTCATACCTATATCACCATAGGTGGAGCCTGGTGGAAATGGCATGTTTGGATCTCCTCTGTAGTCGATCCCTGCATAAGGGTAGTCATCCAAGGCTATCACCTTCCAACACCACCAGAAGAAGAATTCATCGTTGTAGGGGGTTGGAACCCTACCACCTCCCAACTGCCTCATCACCTCAGTCCATCATGACATGTTTGGATTGTGCGGTATATGAAAAATGATCTCGACTCTAGGGATCAATCCTGGAACCTACTCGAAGAAAAAGCTACACAAGATAGATGTGAACCTGAAGTTCCTTTTCCTACCTTGTTTGCAGTCTGTCAGCTGGCTCTTCATGTTAGCCAGTATTGAGGTGCACCAATCATAAACTGTGGGTAGTAAGAAATCCACTGAGTAGAACATAATTGTCCTTGATGCATGGTGCAACGAGTCCGACCCCATGATCCATGTAAGTACAAGAATGACAATCTTCAAACTCAGGGTCTCGATCACCCTGATAGGGAGTTGGATCCATACTTTTTTTGTTCCTACAACATAATGGGTGGCGATGTAGTCCTCTATGTTCATGCCACCCCCAGTCCCCTAGGATTTGAGGTTCACCACCTCACCCCGACAAGAAAATCCTGTAAGGAAATAGATATCCTTGACTTGAATTCTCAATGGTTTCCCATTGAGGTTGAAGGCCTCTGTATCTGGATCCCAAAAGTTCACCAGAATTTGGAGCAGTCTCACTTGAGCCCTCATTCCTTTGAGATCCCAAAACTTGTAAATGCGTCATATTTTTAACGCCAACTGGGACCCTGGATCTCTTTCCAATGCGGCATCAACTTCCTCATGCTTTCTTTCTCTCCATTCAAGTACCATCCTGCAAGAATAAACCCATTTTTGTATTCAAACCTTTTTAAAAGACCAAGTTGTGGACTTGTACGCAGGATGTTGTAGAGTTGCATATATGCGATCTATATTCTCCTTGCCCATGTACATGCCTCCATATATGCGACCCATTGAACTATAACCCACATACACCCTAATTCCTAAATTGCGCCTTCAAAAACTAAAAAAATAGAGACTAATTTGAAATTATAAACCAGTAAAAATGAAGAGGAGGGAAAGAGTACTTACTTGGTCCAGATGGTTGTCAATTCCATCTCTCGTAGCTCCCATAATCGACACTTGAATATCATGGGAAATTTGGTCCAAAATTCACTATGTGGGTAAAAAATCAAATGGCATGGTAAATTTGGTTATTTTTACTATTTATAGAAAAAATTCACCCACTTTACATAGTTTTTGCTATTTTTTTGACCTAGTGGACTAATAGTGCAGTGGATGGACTTGGTTTTGGTGGTTTTATTCAGGGATTCTTGCGGTTTCTAGCATCATGTCGCTCGTTCGTGACTTTGGCAGGTATATTCTTTGACCAACATATAGGATAGGTCACCGATCCATTTTTCTTTTTTGCATTATACTATGACTGTGATTCATATACCTTAGGTATGAACCCATTTATTAGCGACACATAACCTTCTTTATGCTACTAGATGTGTCATCGGTGAATGGTAGAGGCTTACTAGACATGGGTGCCCTAGTTAGAACCTTTGTGCCATTTGGTGCCCATGCAGATATTATTCTGTAGGACCGAGAGTCCCTTATAGTTCCAATATGACTTTGCATTCGAACTTCATATTCTTACTTATAAGCATTCTAACCTATATCTATGGGACTTCCACCAAGTCTTAGTTAAGATCTTTTCCAACTCTATAAAAATAAAAGATTGTCAAGTGAATTTGTCTCTTTCACACTCATTAAATGGCTTTGAAAGGATGTCTATTTGGTGTAAGTTTAACCCTTTTTTGGACCAAGTAGACTAATTTATAAAAAGGAATACTTTAGTCACTAGTGGCTAGAAGATTTCTCCTGGGCATTATTTTATGTTAAGAACCAAATATCAATATAGCATAGAAAAACCTCAGAAAAAGTACTCAACGCCTTGAAAAAGAGATAATTTCATATAATAAGCCTCTTCGAGGGGGCAACCTCCTTTTACCCCACTTAAATGTTCAAGTACAAGAAGGGGAAACCTCCTTACCCCACTTAAAATGTTCAAGTACAAGATGATTCCAAATGAAAATGTCCTTTGTTATATATAGAAGACTAGGAGGTATAATTACAACTAATGGAATAAAGTCGACATAAATAAAACAACATTACTAATGTAATATGCCCCAATTAAGGGGTAATGATCCAATATTAGGATTAACATGCCCTCCCTTGAGACAAGTGTTGTCCTAAATGCTTGAGTAATCCCTCGATGATTTTGTATAAAGACTCATCTTCCCAGGAATCTTCACCAGTTTCCTCCATTTAATGAGATAATTTGAAATGGATCTATTCCTCACCGGCGACTCTTGTGTCAATGATGGATTCCAGGCTCCAATATGATTTTTCCCTTCCTCATTGCTATGGAAATATAGTTTGAACTGGATCTTGTCACCTATAACCTTCTTTAAGCATGAAACATGGAAACTGGTTGTACTCATGATGCAACTCCAATTTCTAGCTATAGTACCAATATTTTGCAACACCTTATAAGGGCTGCAAAGTACTTGGTGATAATTTCTATTATCCTTCTGTCTTGCTTAGGGACATTTATTTGTATGGTTATAGTCTTAAAAACACCCAATCCCTACTTCAAAACTTTCACTAATGGTTTATCCGCTTTGTTGTTTCATGTGATTATGTGCCATGGCCGTTGTCCTTTAATATTTGGAGAACTTCATTGTTGATTCTCATGTGATATTCTAACGCTTGAACCTTAGATTTTTATTTTACGTAAGAAGTGATGGAAGGAGGATGGTATCCATAAAGTGCCATAAATGGTGTCATTTTTGTTGTAGTATGAAAGGAAGTGTTATACCACCATTCTGCCATAAGGGTAACCATTTAAACCATTGTGTTTGTTTATCGAGACAAAGCAACGAAGGTAACATTATAGACATTTGTTCATCACTATTGTCCATCGATTGAGGATGATAGGATGAGCTATGAGCCAATTGAGTATCCAAACAATTAAGTCCAAAAAATTCCAAAGAAGATGGATCTCCTCAATACTTACAATAATCTTTGGGCTGCCATGTAGATTTTGAACTGTCTCCATGAATGCGTGGCAATTGTACTGGCTTTGAATGGATGATAGAGTGCAAAAAGGTGACTTGGTCAAATTTCATCAAAAATCACCATGATGACATCTCCTTCCTTCAGACTTCGGGTAACTGGTGGATGAAATCCATTGGAAACCTCCTCCCAACACCTAATTTGGGATGGATAATGCTGTAAAAGACCTTGGGTGTTAATTGTTTCCACCTTTATTTTGTTGGCAAACCAAACATTCTACTACAAACCTTTGAACATTAATTTTAATGCCATCCCGAAAAAATCCTTCTCACTCCCATGGTAGGTTTTCAAAAATCCCAGTGCCCTCCTACTAGAGAGGTGTGCAATCACAATAGTACCTTTTGTTTAAGCTGGGATTGACATAAATATAAGTGATCTTTGTCCCATGGTGAATCATTTTTCCATGTAAATGTATCTCATGCACTATAATACTACTGCAACCTTTGAAATGAGAGTCTACACTTTTTTCATCATTCTCCCATTCATCCTTGTTCTCTGTATTATCCAATCGGGTTGGATGATCGAGATAACATAGAGAAAGGCCTCAACATCTTCATCCTTTCTGAGAGTGCATCCGCCACAAATACTCTTGCTTCCCGCTTTATAGACTCCATTTCAAAATCGCAAACTCCAAGATATCTTGGCTACCCATTTTGTTGTTCTTCCTCAAAGATAGTCTTTGGTTCCAAGAAGCATTTAAGACTATCATGGACCATTTTGACTTCAGTTCTACCTATTAGGTAAGGACGCCATTTATTCAATGCATGTAGTATCTTAATCATTTACTTCTCATAAATGGGTTTGTGTAAGTCCCTTCCCTGAGTGGTCGACTTCAAAAGCCAGGGGCCTTCCTCTTGCATTAGGACAACACCAATTCCATTCTCGATGCATCACATCTGGAGCACAAAGTTTTGTGAAGCCTAGAGTGGTCAAGACAAGATCTTTGCACATCACCTCTTGTTGCCTGCAATATTTAGTTTCCTTTGGAGTCCATGAAAAAAATGCATCCTTCTTAGTTAGTGTACACAAAGGTTCTTCTATTCTTCCATAGTTCAAAACAAAATTGTGGTAGTAACCTATCAAACCCAAAAATCCTCTTAAGATTCTTCAATGTTTTGGGAATTCGCTAGTCCATCATGGCCTTAACTTGTTAGGTCTACCTTGACACCTTCAAGGAGATACAATATGACCCAAATACTCTACCTCCTTTAATCTAAAGAAACATTTGGATGGTTTGAAACATAGTTGTTTCTCCTTAGTAGTTGTAACACCTTGTCAACATGTTGCACATGATCCTCCCTGTGGACTTGCTATAGATTAGTATATCATCAAAAAAATACTAACAAAATTTTCAAGGAAGGGCTTGAAAATGGAATTCATCAGTCTTTGAAATGTGGAAGTTGCATTTGTAATGCCAAGTCATGACCAAAAATTCATAATGGCCTTCTTAAGGAGTTTAAACGTCGCTTTTTGGGATATCTTCCTTCATTCTAATCTAATGATACCCTCAACAAAGATCCACTTTGTGAAATAGATTGCTCCATGTAGTTAATCTAACAATTCATCAATTACAGGAATGAAACTTATCTTTAATAGTGATCTTGTTGGAGTCTATAATCCGACACATACCATGAGCTATCTTTTCTGAATACCATTACCACCTGGTATGTAAGAACTTCTATTAGGTATAATAATGATGCCTCTAACATTTCTTTCAACCGTTTCTAATTTCACTTTCCATGTATAAGTATCCTCAGATATTCCGGGATGTTAAGAGGAACACTCCTAGGAATTATTAGGTGAATTTCAGATCAAGGATTTCCAGTAAGTGGAATACCTTTGGGAATATCTTCAAATACTTCGAATGCTTATCAATGATCCTTTTGGAGATCTTGAGGAATAGGGATGGCTTAGATGTTTTGAAACATCTAGTGAGCATAGTTGTGCAATAACTTCGATTCCCTTTTCAATAATTTTATCATGCCATTCAGAGATTATCACCTTACCTGCTCTATAACACCTCTTAACTCAATTTCATTTCCCTTCCAAATGAACAATGAAAAGTTCTGAAAATTAAAGCCACTGCTCCTAATGATTGTAACCATTGGATTCCTAGTACAACATCCGCACTCCACCCATGGGTATAGAAATCATTGACTATTCATTACTTATTCCCCATAGTAAGATTGATATTATTTCATTTTCCAGAAATTGATAGTTCCTCCATCCGGCAATCATTACTTGAAACTCGGGTGTTGGATATACAAAGCAATTGAGAGCTTTGATAATTTATAGTGAATGAAATTCTAAGTACCTACTATAATCAATTAGGACTATTAATTTTTCTTTTAATGTATCCTTCAATATTGAGGGGTTGAGGAGGCCATCCACCTAATGCATTACACGACATTGTGGGAGTCAAATATTCAAACAAAATTGCTTCTACGTTCCCATCTTGAGATGGTTCTTCTTGTTCTCTTCCCTTCACAATCTATGTAGAATATTTCTTCTCACCACACTTATGCCCCACTGCATCTCTACCGGCCACAATTAAAGCATAAACTCTTTTAATTTTCTTTCCTCCAATTAGCTGAGAGGTGTCAACCTGTAGGTTGAGGTGTTTTAGAAGAAGAAGAATTGTTCTCTATAGATGCTAGGATTGGTCCTCTAGTAGCCATAGTCATATTTCTTACTTTCAACATTTCTGCCACCTTTTAAATGTATTCTCCAATGATTTGGGTTCCCAAAGGCTAACCCTCATGTTGGAAATGTTATCCCTGAAGTTCCACAATGCACAACCAAGTGCCTATCCTGAATATCGGCTACCTTTTATATTCAATCTTTGGAAGTTCTCAATGTGCTCTGTGAATCAAACCCTTTGCTTGAGATTTATCAATTGGCTAAAGAAGGTATTGTTCCTTGTATTTACATAGTGTGCTATCATTTCTCCATGAAAATTGGTCCAAGTGACGAAAGTGATTTGTGAGAACAAAGCCATCGACACAAAACAAATTGATTAGGTTCAAATATGCTAGCAATTGCATTTTGTGTATGTGGTACACTATGTAGATCAAATAATTGTTCTATCCAAGGAATCCATGTGATTGGGTCCTTGCTATCAAACTTCTTCATATCGATCTTAGGAACGTGGTTGTCTTCAACCCAAAGTTGGAGTTTTCCATTCTTGATTCACCTTCCTTTGTGTCCTCATCATGAATTTCATGGGATGTACTTTTCACTTTCAAGTGTCTTCTCTCATAAAAATTTTTCTAATACATTGATCTCCTCTTTAAAACCATCCATCATCTTTGCCTCCAACTTAGCTTCCATCTCTTGTAGTTCATCTTTTGTTACTATATTCTTTTGTAAATCATTTATGTCCCTACGCATTTCTTCACCTTCATAAAGAGTCCAAGTAGGATTGTTTGGAGGCTTATTTGGTGTAGAAGTTCCATTTTTGGGTGGCATGTTGGCCAAGTATCACTTTTGAACTTTGATTTTGAGGTGGTTCTGCTAGACAATCTTTATTTTGTTGTATCTCCAAAGTTTCAACCCTTCTAGGTATGCAACTTTATTTTATTTAGTTATCTGATATTTCTTCTCTGAACCGCCACAGGTCTGATCAAAATTGGATGTGCCAAGTGGAATTTACGGTAGCTTCCCCACAACTTGCCGATTTTTGTCCTTTCCAGGAGATGTCACTTGTATAGTGTGCCCCGCACAAAATAATTGATATAAAATTCTGAAACTCGTACCATAAATACTACAGACTATCCATGATCCAATGAAACTAGTCCCACTCAATTTTGATACTCTAGGAAGAAGTTATGATTTTTTTACCTGGAACACCTTCTTAAGACTAGTCAATAGGACTAGTCATATACCCTATCTTACACAGGGTGTATCTACAAATTTAAGATGACCCAAAAGATGAACATTTTACCATAGATACCTTACTAATTTTTGTGAATAGACTCCGTAGTTCAGGATCTGAAATGTTACATAAAAAAATTTATAGCGAAAATTCTGTAATGACTCAGTTCAGGATGATTCCAGAACCCTATCTTGTACATGATGTATCTCCGAAAGAGTAAGGCCTCAGGAGCTAAAATTTTAACCCAACATACCTTGATCCGTCTACTAAATATACTCCAAGTCGTTTCTTCTTAAACGTTGTAGAAAACAAGTTATAGTGAAAATTCCAAGGTGTCTCAGATGTAGCAGAAAAACCCCAAGACCTTGAGCTCTGATACCATATGTTAAGAACCAAATATCAATATAGCATAGAAAAACCTCAGAAAAAGTACTCAATGCCTTGAAAAAGAGACAATTTCAGATAATAAGCCTCTTCGAGGGGGCAACCTCGTTTTACTCCACTTAAATGTTCAAGTACAAGATGATTCCAAATGAAAATGTCTCCTTGGTATATATAGGATACTAGGAGGTATAATTACAACTAATGGAATAAATCCAACATAAATAAAATAACATTACTAATGTAATATGCCCCAATTAAGGGGTAATGAGCCAATATTAGGGCTTAACATTTTATACTTTTTCGGGCCTAGGAGACTAAATTTATGAAAAAGGACATTCTTTGGAGTTGAGTTGTAATTTCATTCCATTATCCGTATTGCAATATTGATCCTATTGTCAGTTCCCACTTTCTCATTATAATCCTATTACCTCAACAATTGGCATCGCTAGCGAAGCAGAGCCTTGTTTATATCCTTTTCAGTGTGACACCATATACCCTAAGAGGAAACATTCCCCCGAGTGTCCATTACCCGCATGCACTTCCTTGCATTGAGCATAGGTATGTTCCATTGTTTGGACCTAGTTTCTTACTCGCGACACTTTTTTCCTCTCTTGTATCATAGCATTCATTTGTCTATGAAAAAACAAAAAAATATGGGAAGAAAAATAATATTATTTCATATTGGCATAAGTCGTTTCACCTTTGAACAGAGCACAAAATTATGAGTCCTTGTCATCCAAATTTTGGGTTTAGCATGACCTTATGAAGCTAATATCGTTACTTAGAGTTTACTCCTCCGACTGGTTACTCTTCCAGTCCCTATGGAGAGTTTGATTGGTGCCTCTTGCATCACAAAGTTTCATTATCAAGTCTATGTTGTTGGAGTCCTCCATATGTCTCATTCTCTTGTTTAAAGGATTTCTATAATCCCATGTCGGCCATTTCTCATAAATCTTGACTTTGCATGTTGGCCATACCCTCAGTGTGTCTCAGAATCATGTGAAGTTGTAGTCTTATCGTGCATTATGGTCCTACTTTCATTATGGGTAGGTAACCTTGAACCAAAAAGTTGACATCTCCTCATTGGTCGCCGACTGGGGGGTTTCCCTTGTGTTCAATGAAAAGAAATCTATTCATACATTGGGATTCGTGTAATGTCTTGGATTCCATTAGCCTTATTGGTGGTTTCCTCGCCTTTGTCGGCAACTTTCCTTATTGGCTTCTACTCAAAGGGTCTCTTTCATGCATTACTTACATCTGGTGCATGCGAGAGATGCACAGGGTCATTGGTTCGTGAACATCCTCTTCATTCAAGTTCCTCCAAATCATCAAGCTATTTCTTTGTACCTCATGCTGACTGATGAGAGATGCCTTAATTATCTCCTTTCAACAAGTCTCCTTCCATCGAATTCAACTCATCTATTCTGTAAATGAGGTCTAGATTCCTATGAGTACCTAGAGGCTTGGAGTCATTAGTGGTATATTCTCCCACCATAGACAGTTGGGAATACATCAATGTCTCTTAATCTATGTATTCTTCAAGTGTTTGACCTCAACACCTTTATTCACACTTGTAAGAATGTACTCAATGCCTTGATACCTACTTTCATTATTGGTAGGTTGTCTCGCATTTGTTAACGATATTCATTAATGATCGATAATCAAATGAAGTCTCATTGTGTTCGACCTCAACTCCTCTATTCACATGATGTAGAATTGTACCTTTGGCGGATCATGTAGAAGAATTGAAGACATCATTTTATAGTAGCATCTTTCCTGAGTTGTTTCTATCATTCATTGGACCAGTACCTATATGGCTTCAGTGATCATGGGAGATCAAATTATAATCCATTGTATACAGATATCTTCAGATTGATTTTGAGACTAGTTTTCATCAGGCCTTGTTCGTGACTATGATAACCCATGGAATGTATCTACTTTGTATTGCCTATTCATGGCCATGAACAACTGTTTGGTATATTTCCACATGGATCTGCAGTGTAATTCAAATTGGCAACCATGTGTACAAATTCATTATGGATTGTAGTATTCTCATGAGCAACTAGTTCTTCTAGTCGAGTCTCCATCACTCCACTTCTGGGAATTATAATGTATTTCGGCCATTGAATATGCTCCTCTGACCTCACAAGGATGTCTATAAGCCTGTGTCAGCCATTTCTCATAAATCTTGACTTTGCATGTCGACCATACCCTCAATGTGTCTCAGAATCACATGAAGTTGTAGTCTTATTGTGCACCCTGGTCCTACTTTCATTATGAGTAGGTAACCTTGAACCAAACAATCGACATCACCTCATTGGTCGCTCACTGGGGGGTTTCCCTTGTGTTCAACGACAAGAAATCTATTCATACATTGGGATTTTTGTAGTGTCTTGGATGCCATTAGCCTTATTGGTGTTTTCCTCGCCTTTGTCGACAATTTTCCTTATTGGATTCTATTCAAAGGGTATCTTTCATGCACTACTTGCATCTGGTGCATGCGAGAGATGCACAGGGTCATTGTTTCGTGAACATCCTCTTCATTTGAGTTCCTCCAAATCATCAAGCTATTTCTTTTTATCTCGTCCTGACTGATGAGAGATGCCTTAATGCTCTCCTTTCAACAGGTCTCCTTCCATCGACTTCAACTCATCTATTCTGTAAATGAGGCCTAGAGTCCTATGAGTAACTAGAGGCTTAGAGTCATTAGTGGTAGTTTCTCCCACCATAGACATTTGTGAATGCATCAATGTCTCCTAATCGATGTATTCTTCAAGTGTTCGACCTCAACACCTTTATTCACAGTTGTAAGAATGTATTCAATGCCTTGATACCTACTTTCATTATTGGTAGGTTGTCTCGCATTTGTTAACGATATTCATTAATGACTGATAATCAAATGAAGTCTCATTGTGTTTGACCTTAACTCCTCTATTCACATGATGTAGAATTGCACCTTTGGTAGATCATGTAGAAGACTTGAAGACATAATTTTATAGTAGCATATTTCCTGAGTTGTTTCTATCATTCATTGGACCAGTCCCTATATGGCTTCAATGATCATGGAAGATCAGATTGTACTCCATTGTATACAGATATCTTCAGATTTATTTTGAGACTAGTTTTCACTGGGCCTTGTTCGTGACTATGACATCCCATGGAATGTATCTACTTTGTATTGCCTATTCATGGCCATGAACAATTGTTTGGTATATTTCCACATGGATCTGCAGTGTAATTCAAATTGGCAATCATGTGTACAAAGTCATTATGGATTGTAATATTCTCATGAGCAACTATTTCTTCTAGTCGAGTCTCCATCACTCCACTTCTGGGAATTATAATGTATTTTGGCCATTGCATATTCTCCTCTGACCTCACATATGCTCCTTTGTTATAGAATATTTTCCTCACCCCATGCAACTTGCTCAGAAGGCCTTTTCCATTTCCCTATGTAGACTTGAAGTCCCTTTTACACTTCCCAGAGCCAAAAATTCATATTTTTCCACATATATGTGCCCTAATAGTTATACAACACACGTATACATAGGTTGCACCATTACATCTCGCGTGCATCAGGTTTTGTGCCCAAAATTAAAAATTGTGTCGGGTTTCCATGTCACGTCACGAGATCCATTATCCTTGACCTTCCATATACTGGGAACATTCTGAATCAGCCCTTCAGTTCCATTTGAAGTCTATAAATCGGGCCATATCCAAGCCGAAGAGGAGAGAATTCAACTTTTGAGAGAAAAGATACTTTGGAGAAATTATTCACTTCACATTGATTCTGCATCGCTTTGTCCTTTAAAGTATGAACACATTGTTCAGCCCCCAAGCTCTTCCCTCTTTGACCGAGAACCTCATTGTATCTCTTATATGATATTTCCTTTGGTGGAGGATTGAAGTGGTGGAGGCCTAGTTGGAAGGGACTTAGTTTCTCGGTTTCGAGATGTGCCAACACGAAATTTTGTTACTTATACACTTATGTTGATCATATTTTATATATATACTCTTTTCTCATCCAATTGGTATCTTGTAAATATTTGAATTGTTATTCCATGGGCGTATTTGTTATGAATGTTAATGGATTATGTTATTGTATGTGCTAACATTATATATTATCACAATATGCTTGTGTATCTTAGTTGTTGAGGACAAGTTCCAGGTATAAAGCTTTGGGTCATGTGCTCAACGATGGTTTTCATCAAATGTCTGGACGAGGTAGGATCTTTATCTTGTCTTGCTAGCATATTCATTTATATACAATACTTGGGATTGGAGTTTATTTATGCGGTCATTATATCTATTGTGGTGGTTTACCTCATGCCATAAAGTGATTTTCCTCGTAACACAGACCAACCAACTAGGTCATTTTTTTTGTTCCTATCGACTTTGTTCGTGCTTCTTTTTCCGTATTCAAATATTTTGTGTATGTTGGTTCCATTTTATTTTTTGATTTCATGCTCATGCTCACTTGATTTATGAAATTAATTCTCACTTGATTTATGAAGGTCATGCTCAATTTATTTAGATAAGTCTCACTCGCTTGATTCTCTCACCCATTTGTTAAAAAAATATTGAAGATCTTGTTTTGGCGTTGTGAATCCTATTGAATTCTTCTTATCAAAATTATTTGATCATCTTGCTTGCCAAAAGATCTTGTCTTTTTCCATTTTCCCATTTGTTGGAGTGTCTGAAAGGTAGTTCTTATTATTGATCCAGGGTCAACAATTCTTCCTTAAGTATTTCCCTATCGTTCGATAGTTTCATACCTAAATCTTCATAACCAACTTTTTTATTTGAAGATTTTTATTTTATTTTATTCTATTTTGATTTTTCTTGTATTTTCTTCCGTGTCTCTTTTTTTCAATAAGTTTTTATTCTTGGACTTAGGTTGCCACAAGTGGTTTTAGACCTGGTCGATGCCCGATGGTTCCTCCGGTAAGGTTTTCACCAACATGCATCATTTTTTTTTTTATCTTTTATACTTTTTTAAGCAGACCCAATTGACTACTTTTTGAAATAGGTTCCCTTATAGTGTTCATAATTGGACTCTATCAGTTGGTAGAATATCTTCAATAATATATGGTCCCAGCTAGATATTTTTGAGCTTCCTAGGTTTACATTTAACATGACTATCATACATTAATACCAAATCACCCTCTTTACTATATTTTATTTTCCGGTGTCGGTCATTCCATGCCTTCTGAGGTCATTTTTGGACCTCTTGGTCATAAAGAGCAATCATTTTTTCTTCTTCCAATTGGTTCAATTGATAGAGGCATTGATTATTGGCTTTGTCTAAATCATACCTAAGCACATATACTACAACTTCCTAGCCATACACTAGCTTAAAGGGTGTATGGTCAATCGATCACTTGTACACAGTCTTATAGGCCCAAAGTACTGCAGGGACCTTATCATCCTAGTCATCTCTATTGATTCCACAATTTTTTGTTAATCCTTTCTAAAGGGTCTTATTGAAGGATTTGACTACACCATTATCTTGGGGGTGATAGGCCAACATATTCCTATGATCGATCATGAATTTATTCAATAGTATTTGGATTGTCTTATTAGCGAAGTAGGTTCCTTGGTCATTGATAATAGTTAAGGGGGATCCAAATATTGTAACTATGTTTTTGTATATCAATTTAACCGCAATTTCCTTCATGAAAGACTCGATCGGCTTTACCCCAGCCCATTTAAGTACTCGAATGCAGTAATGATATATTTTTCTCCTATTATTTTAGCTCTTTTAGGAAATGAGCCAACAAAGTCGACTACAAAAATTCCAACTGGTAAACAAGGGCTTACCAAATGTAGAGGCATCTCGTCCTTCCACAAGGGTCGACCCATTCAATGAAAAATATTAGATTGTTTGACTTTCATCCGAATTTTTTTATGTAAATTCGACCACCAAAGGCCTTCTTGAAGAATATTGCATGCTATCACGTCATCTTGATAATGGAATCCTATAGGGATATCGTAAGATTCATCCATTATTCCTTATCTATCTTGTTCCAAAGAACATCTTCTTAGTATATCATTAGGTCCAAGTTTATACAGATACCCATTCATGAAAGTGAATGGGACTGCTTTTAATTATAAAACATTCTTTTTATTTTTAGGAATATCTTCATGAGCCTTTCACTCCAAAAATTGAACAATGTCTTCTAATTCTATAGGGATGGCTTCAATCATAATAGATGCATTTTTTGGAGGTCGTCATTGATCCTCGTCATTTCTTCGCTTGTTTCTAGTCAAGATAGGTGGTATAGGCTGACATTCGTTTTACCTAGTCATACAACTATGTCGAATTTGAATTCTTGAAATAATAGTAGCCATTGACATATTCTTTCTTGATGTATCATTTATTCACTAAGTATTTTAAGGCTTTATGATCAATGGAAAACGTGAATGAATTTGCTAGAAAATAACATCTAAATTTCAAAAGAGAAAAAATTATAGCTAAAGTTTCACTTTTCATCATCAAGTAATTGTGTTTTTATTGATTAAGTTTTTGAATGGAATATGCATTTGGATGGTCAATCATATCATCATATGGTTGTGTTAATACAAATATGACAACGACATTGGATGCATCGACATGAAAATTTGACATATTTATGGAGGATATCGTCGATTGGAAAATTAGTGTCGAAGTAGTGTCTTATGAATTTGCAATACTATCCTACATGTCCCAGAAATATTTTGATCTACTTATGATTGACTGGTGGCTTTAGATCAAGAAAAAAAATGATTTTATCCATGCCTACTTTAATAACATCCTTGCATAAGATATGACCAAGCAATATACCAATATGAGTGGAAAAGATGCACTTTTTAATATTTAAAGACAGATGGATTTGTCGACATATTTATAGCATCATCCTTAACCACTGAATGTGGTCCTTAAGTAGGATGTAAATTTTCCAATCATCAAAATAGATAGCCATTGTATTATAAATATGTTCCCGAAATTCTTTGACCACAATCATAGAGAAAATTGTAGGTGCATTCTTCAAGCCAAATGGAATTACCTTGTATGCAAAGGAGCCAAATTTAGAAACAAAACTTGTTTTTTCTAGTCCTTTTTGCCAATTAGTACTTAATTGTGTCCATAGAATCCATTTTTAAAAGAGTAGCATCCATGTCATATGACTTCGTTAATTATATCGTCGATGAATGATGTTGGAAATGGGTCGGTTAATGTCAATTTGTTCAATCCTTATGATGCAGGAGAATCGAGAGCATGGATGCGGGTATGTTGAAAACCCAAGATGAGGATGATGATGATGGTGATGCAGGGGGAGTATAGGTACATATATGCAAATCATGACAGAAAAATGGTTGATGAACCATGTATGATAAAGAGTTTCCTAGTGAACCGATGGATACAGCAGCTGGCGACCCATGTATTTTGGAGGATGGTTACTTTTTTATATGGACTTCAACAATGTTTGTGTTTGCATGTGCAAGAGAAATAATATCGAAGATGAAGAAGGAAGAGACCAAAGACCATGGAAATCCAAAGACAAAGATAAAGGAAAACAACCTAGAAGATGGAAAATGGACCAATTTAATGAAGATTTCTCATTAAGGAGGGAACATGAATTAATAATTCTTATTTGTAATTTTTAATGAATAAAATGATGAAAATTGTAATGATGTAGACTAATTCTAGAAATTCTATGTGAGAATGAAAAATGAGGAGGAATGAGAGATATTAGAGTTATGAATATTTGTTGAGAGATTCATGGATATATTGTGGAGGAATTTGTGGAGATAGTTATGGAGATGGTTTGAACTAACTATCTAATTATGCAATAGTTATTATGGTCACCTATTGTTATAAAAGGGACCATGTGTACACTAGATAAACATATGGGAATGATTGAGTAATAAAACATCCCCCTTTAGGGGAATTGGAGCATATATATCCTTATGTTCTTGTTTTGAAAAAAATGGTGTGTGTTATTCCACTATGGCTTTGACCCCATCAAGTGGTATCAAAGCAGAAGGATCCTTATTGGTTGAAGTAGATGCTAAAAGAGCTGAGGTTTTATCAAATGTCGTTAGAGTTATTCAGTGCCAAATTCGCATGTATATTTCTCGAAAATATTTTATTGTTTGTCGCAAGGATATTATTAATTTGCATACTTTATGAATATGATGTAAAGGTCTCCTACCAGTATGTTGGCATGTTGTTGTTGCATATGAAAAAGATATTAGACAAGAAAAAGCAATGGGAATGGAATCGACACCTATCCATGGTTATGCCAAGGTGAAAAGAATGATGGTGAGCATGTAACAAGGAGCTAGTTTTATTCAAGAAGAATACCACAAGAGAAAGTCGACGAGATCAGATTGCCTATCTTGGTTGGAATCGAATGTGTGAGGTCGCAATCAAACATGTCGCAATGAGTACTTGGAATAAGCCTTACATAATAATAGATATTCTATGTGTTGGCATGTTTACAGGCAGGTGTGCTTGTCATTGATGGCAAGATCAAAGTATGCAGCGATGGCAAAACAGGGACAATGTAAGCCCGTGAGGAGAAGCGTCAATGATCTTTGGATCCCATTGAGAATTCTCGATGAACGTCATATCTGAGCCCGAGGTCCGACCAGTGTTGGATCCAGGAGAACCTGCACATTCTTTAAAGAGCAAGTGTAACAACCCTAGTTGAATAAATGTTTAAGGTTTATTAAGTAAAAATTTATTTAGGGGATTAATTGTCTTAACATGGTATTAATTAAACAAAGATTGATCTAATGATATTAATTAAGTAGTTATTAATTAATTAAAGTTTATAATTTTGATTAATTAATTAATTAACTACCTATTACATTTAATAACATGAGTATTAAATTTAATAGATTAATAAGTTATATTGTTTAAATTAAAAGGTTACATACACGGAAAGGGATAACATACTAACTACAAGAGGATAAAATAATAAAGGAAAGGATAAGGGGCATTAACGAGGGGTAGGGAAGGGAGTAAATGCATGAGGCGATGAAGGAAGGATATGGAGGCGGAGGAAGTGGAGGAAGGGATTATCATTTGGACGGGAGATTTTTTAGGGGCTCTGGAATTTGCAAAGAGGGGAGTTGAGTTTTGGACTCAGATTGGATCAGTACAAGCACCGGTTTGCTGGAGGTTTTGGGCACGGGGGCACAGAGGTTTTGGTAACTTCCTGGAGCTAGGAAGTTACCTAGTTGACAGGGTGGAACTAGGTTTTGGGAAGTGTTTACACAGTGCAGCAGCGGTCAACAAGGCAAGCAAACAAATGGAGGGTAGCATCAAACCCAGGTAATTGAAATTGTGTATTGTTTTATTTTGCTATAAAATTTTATTAATTGTGGATAAATCTATATGCGAATGTGCTCAATTAAAGATTTTTTTTTTGAATTTTACTAATATGCTCAATATAGAGGAATTATTGAACTTTATTGTTATGTTAGTAGAATCAATGGACGTTAAATAATATGGCTATTACAGCAAGGTGAAGCGGGGTTATGAAATCCCGAAAGCAGGAGGACAATTTCAGATACTGGGAGTTGGAAGAGTCGAGACTCTTCATCATCAGGAGTCCCGGAATCGCGAAATGAGAAACGTCGAAATCCCAAAAGCAGGAGGACAGTTTCGGATACCAGGAGTTGGAAGAGTCGAGACTCTTCATCATCAGGAGTCCCGGAATCACGAAATGCGAAACACCGAAATCTTGAAAGAAGGAGGATAGTTTCGGATACTGGGAGTTGGAAGAGTTGAGACTCTTCATCATCAGGAGTCCCGGAATCGCGAAATGTGAAATTCCGAAATCCCGAAAGTAGGACAACAATTTCAGATACTAGGAGTTGGAAGAGTCGAGGCTCTTCATCATCAGGAGTCCCGGAATCGCGAAATGCGAAACGCCAAAATCCTGAAAAATCCCGAAAGCAGGAGGACAGTTTTGGATACCGGGAGTTGGAAGTGTCAAAACACTTCATCACAGAAATACCAAAATGCCGAAATGTGAAACGTCGAAATCCTGAAACGGACACATCAACATAGAGTTTCGAAGACTGGGAAATAACTCCATTTCATAGTTTCGGATACCAGGATATGGAGGAGTCAAGACCCGAGACTCTTCATCACAGGAGTCCCGAAGTGCCAAAACGCAAAATTGCAAAATGCAGTTATGAATAAGGCTTGGTCACTACCGGTGGTCACATCGTCGAAGAGTTGTAGAGAAGAGTTCGAAGAGATAAGCTCCTTTTTTAGAGTTTCGGGGATCGGGAGTTGGAAGAGTCAGAGTGACTCGCAACAAATTCATGAAATGCAAAATTGCGAAATGCAATTTCGAATAAGGTTGTGGTCACAACCAGTGGTCACATCTATAGAAGACAGAGGAAGGAGCTAGTGAAACCAAGCTCCATTTCGGAGATTGCGACTTGGAGTGTCGAGACGCTTGATCACACGAATGCTGAATTGCTGAATGTCGAAATGCCAAAATGGTGAAATGTCTATGTAGCCGGTGGTCACCACTGGTGGTCAAGTAAGTGGAAGGAACTAGCATAGCTAGGCCCCATCTCAAGGTTCGCACTGTAACTGCTAGAAACCACTAATTGTTTATGCCAGAGGACTCGAAGAGACTTCTGTGTGATTTCTAGAGGAGCTGAAGAGTCTCAAGGAATATTCTAGTGGAATGAAGACTGGCCATAGAGGCGATTGACAGATGGAAGAGCGTTGAAGCCTGTAACTGCAACAGAGAGGTTGAGCTCGAATGTAACAGAGAAGATGAAGAGTCTCAACTTTTGGAGAGGCGATGGAATCTCGACATAACACCTAGTGATGATGGACGCATGGGTCTAACTTCCAGAGAAGCTGAAGAGTTGCAATGATGATCAGGCAGAGCACTCGACATGGAGAGAGCATGCAAAATCATGGTGAGATAGCATGAACAAGGTGCACAGAGACTATAAGTATGTAGAAAAAAGAATATATGGGAGTTGCTGTTGTTGAGAGGGATTCAAGCATGTAGAAGGAGGAGGGTACAAAAACTGAAATACAAAGATGAGGAATGGTGCATTGAATGGAGATGGTGCACAGAGAATAAATGAAAGAAGCACAGAAAGCACAAGGATGTGTGCAGCAAGACAATGAGACAGTAAAGGAAGGTTGAGGTTCTCTTGTATAGAAAAACAGAAGATCAAAAAATGCAAGAAGATGTAGACAGAGAGACACTGGTACAAGAGAGCAGAGCAGCATAGCAGAACAGTGATAAGCCTAGTAAGCCAATGATAAATATTGTATCACTGTGATAAATTTATATATATAGGAAAAATTATATTTCAGGGAGGTTGGGAGGTGCTAGGGAGGACTGTTGTCCTCAGAGGTTCAAGTGGGTGCTTGAACACAGGGAGTTGTAGATTCCATCTAGTTGCAGCTAGAGAAACCAGGGTGGCAGGGTGGTGCAAGGGAGAATTGTAGTTCTCTATTTTACAGGATTGGTGCCTGTGTGAGTGGAAGTTGGGGCTTCCATCCAGTTGGTGCTAGAACACTTAGGGAGTTTTTTCTTCCTTCTAGTGGGTGCTAAAGAAACTAGGGAGTTGGTGTTTCCTTCTAGTGGGTTCTAGAGAAACACAGGGAGTTGGTGCTTCCTTCTAGTTGATGCTAGAGAAATCAGAGAGTTGGTGCTCTCAGCAAGTAGCAGCTTGCAAAACAGATGTTGTAGCCTCATTATGAGTTGGTTCTCATAAGTATGATAATGTACAGAATGTAAATAATACTTATCATATAAAGAAGAAGAGGTTTTTACCCTTTATGGGTTTCCTCAGGAAATATCTGTCTCTGTGTATCCTGTAAGTTTTAAACCTATG
>SNQJ01S0047313.1:130279-144773 GCA_010110895.2 Picea sitchensis | reverse complement strand
AAATATCTTTTACTTAAGTTTAGAATCATTTAGATGATTGATCCTAGTAATATTTTGACTTCACTGCATACATTTAATTTATTATGCATTGTGAAAATAAATAGTTTTTACTTCAGGTTTAGAGTAATTTATGATGATTGTTGTTGTGTGGTTGAGAACAAAAATAACCGAGTCACAAATAATTTTTAATTTTGAAATGTATACCATTCTGGTTGATGAAAGCTTAAGAAGTGGATGTTCATGTTAATGGCCTCATGAATTAGGTCGTCAATCCTCAATGTTGTTCCATGACCCCTTTAATCTATATCACCAATTAGAATGCCTATTATATCATCATAATAGGTGAGCATGTCATACATATCCTTTTGCATGTTTACCAACCTATATACAACAAAAACTATACATGAGGAAGGTAAGTTACACGTAAAAGTGCACTTTCTAATATTATTTTATATTTAAATGAATTTGGTCATTTAAGGGTATTGTCAAAATGGAGAGTAAGTTACAATTACTTAGAAAAATAAAAAGTTTATTCGAGGCATTTGAAGGAAAACAAAATTCAATTTCAAACTATGTTATTGAAAAAATAATTTACGACATTAACTTAAACTTGTTTTAAATATCAAAAACAAGCTCCAAATAACCCCTAAATTAATTACAACATTATCATATTGTTATAGAGGCAAGGACTAGCTTCTTTGCAACTAATTCCCTTGTTTAATTATATATTGGATGAAATTCTTCTCACGATGTGAAAACATTACTTAGTCAACAAAAACTTATATTTTATTATTTTTAAATAATAATAATTTCTTATTGTAATTAAGACTTTTCTTTATTTGTTTTATTTTTTATTTAATGAATTTTCAATCTTTATATTTAGTTATTATATATAAATATGATTCTTAGAACATTTTAATAAGGATGAAAAATCTTATGGAGATGGTGGTGGTGGAAAATATTTTAACATTAATAGAAATTTAAATCAAAATGATCATGAGAAAAATAATGTGGGTTAGAAAGATGATAATTTTATAGGTTCTTATCAATGTTCTTAAAAGTTTAAAGATGGCAAATTATTTTCCATGGGTATAAATAAAAATAATAATCTCTTTATTTCTCTCTAAGCTATAGAAATAAAAGTCATAATCCTTCATACAAATATAGTTCCATGACAAGTCAAAACAAAGAAATAGAAGGTTGGGAAAATTTAAATAGTATTTCATTATGATAATAGATTTAAGATTCAATTTATTTATTAATAATATCTAACAAAACAACATTTTTTTTTGGTGTAGATTTACTTAAGATTGAGATGTTGATAATAGAATTAGAGGATTTTATAGTTTATAAAAATTAATCCAAAAGGGAAAGGTAGGATCAAAAACTATTTTTTTTGGAGCCAAGAGAATCGATAGATAGAAAAATTAGTAAACCCACTTATTCTCACTGAGGAGACCCGAGGTTGAGTTGGAAAGAATGAATTTAGATACAAATCAACATTGCATCAATCATAACTATATAAAATTTATTTCTTATAATTTGGTAAATCAAAAGTGGAAGTGATATGGATTTATTTAAGAAATTTATTAATTCAAATATAAACAAATTAAATAAAGATGGAAAAAAATCATAAACAATATGAGAAGAGTTTAAGTGTAAATTTTATGAGTTAAACCAAACAATTATTATTTCTTAGGGTATTTCTCATGGAGATGAACTATCTAAAAAAAATTCATTGTGCAAAGGCCTTACAATATATCTTCTAAAGATGAGAATAATCTAATACTTAACTCTATCAAGTTTGAGAAAAATAAATCCAAAATTTGTTGTGAGGAATACTTTCTATATGGATATTGACATGGTTGATCTATATATGTTATAGATTAAAAAAAAAACATAAAACATTATATGATAAATAAGTAATTTTGAAATTTTGAAATTTTGAAATTGTTTTTAAATTTAATTATGTATTTATTGAAGTAATTTTTTTTTACATTAATTATATATTTTGTTGTGTATTTATTATGAACAATTTATTTAATTTAATAGTTTACATATCTTATTGTAGTTATATTTGTAGTTATGGTTTTTTTTATGTAGTCTAAACTTTAGTTTAAAATAAATTATTCATATTGGGAGTAGTAAGTTTTTTGTTTGGAGTTCTGAGATTAACAAGAAAAACACTAGACTACAAACATTATGATTTTGTGCATGATTATTACTGTTATTATGCATGGATGTTTAGTCTTGATGCTATCAATTTTGACACTGTCTCATGGTTTGCGTATTTAGATTAATGCTATCAATGTTGACATTGTCTCATGGTGTTCATATTTAGATTGCATAGAAGTAAAATAATTCATAAGTAAATTTGATATTTTGAAGGATCCAAATTTCAATTTTTTTGGGGTTCACGAACAATGCAAATCTAGTGGTTTTATCTAGATCATAGAAAATAATAAATAAATAAAAGTAGAAACCGTAGATTTAAATGAAAATGATCATCTTCATGTCTATGTTATTCATGTGGAAAGAAACAAAATGAAACAAAATAAAGAAATCAAAACAACAAATATTATGAAAGAATGAAAAAATATTCCACTACCCAATGAAAATATTTTACAATACAAAACCTATGAGGAAGCTCCTCGAATAAAATGGTCTCCTTGATATTGGAGATATTACACACCCAAATAGTATTTCCTATCCCATGTTTATTTGTTTATGATGAGGGAAACCCTATTCAGAGATATTCTCCCCTAGATGAGGGCACCACCTACTCTTTATTCATTGCTCAATTGTATGTTAGTTAGACTAGTGGAGTCAATTCATGCATGTAAATCTCAGTATTATCACCAAGTGTTGGATGCTCACCTTGGGATCATCACCCAGAGGGAACACTCACCTTGGAATCATCACTATGATGGATCACTTGACATGCATGAGGCTTGTAGGGCACACAACATGTGTATGCATGGGATTCTCTCCACTCCACTTGTCTAGACTAGTTAACTGATGTCTGAATGCCCGTTTAACTAGGACTAGCTGAGAGATAACTCATGTTTCTGTCAGTGTATGTCCACATATCTCTAGAAGAATACTATGGTGCATTAGTTTGAGCATGCAACTTATATATATTTTAAATTATTCACTCTTTGAGTGTGGATTAATCGTTAATACAATTATTTATTATTTCTCTCCAATTTTTCTCTCAACTTTGGAAGTTTGTTGTTCATTGTTTCTAGCTAGATTATATGTGTATTTTCAACCCAATTTCACATGGTATTAGATTCCATAAGTGCTAGGAATGAGTCTCACAAACAATCATTTGCATGTTCATAAGATTGATGTAATCACAAAGAATGGAATTACTTCCACTGTAAGCATTTCTTACACCATACAATTACTTCGATTGAAAGAAAAATATTCTTCGTCTTCTCAAAATAAGAGGCTTATATCAAATAACCATGGAAACAAAAACATACCACAGTTCCTCTGATGAGAAAAATCATTTTCTCAACAGACATGATATGGATTTCAGACTTATCTGCATGTCTTTTTCTCCTAAAATACAACTCCATGTAGTATCACTCTCAAATCCAGATGGAGTTTGGACAAAATTGGAGGTCCTATTTGGGATAAAGGAATATTGTGAAGAATGCATGCCAAAGAATGCCAAGACAAAGCTTGCAGAAAATCCACTAGAATAACAAGATTCTTAGCTTCCTCCTGAAGCATATTTCAGAGAGACGACCAAGATTCTCAGCTTCTCAACTTCCTCAGATCACATTTCATATATTATTTCCAAATCATATTCGAAACTGCATGAACATGCATGTGTCGATCTAGAACCAAGACCCAAACATGCAGAGTCCATCCTGCCAGCAGTCGATTATCTTGTAGATGATCCTGCCGATCCTAGAGGGATGAGATCCCATTTTGAGGAGGATCCAAATGCTCTCATATCAACAAAATAGATAATTTCCATGCATTGATACATGATTCTAACATCCGACCCTTAGGCCTATGAAAATGATGAAGAGAATATGTATTATAAAACTACCATAAATGACTGGGATTTGGATCTTCTTCCTTCCAATCAGAGAAAGTGGATATATATAGACATATCACTGGTGCATTTACTTCATCATATATATACATACATCTACATATTCATCAAAAACTTCACCGAGCATGTATTTAAAGCCTTGCAAGGTCTCCTTAGGGTGAAGAACCCAATTTCCTCACATCTGTACTCCTTTTTTTCAACGTTGTATCTTGAGGGGGGGGTTTTCCCATGAGGTTTTCCCTCTCCTATTTTTTGATATTCCATTTTTAATAAATGCATTGTAAAATGGGTACCTAACATGTCTTCTTTCCATGACCCATTCATTACATACTCCCTAGTAGTCATTCAAGGGGGGTATTGGAGATATTACACACCCACCTAGTATTTCATATCCTATGTTTATTTTTCTATGATGAGGGAACCCATGGTTAGAGATATTATCCCCTAGATGAGGGTGCCACCCTCTTTATTAATTATAGTTATTACTCATTTGTACATTAGTTAGACTAGTGGAGTCAGTGTTGCATGGAAACCTCAGTATTATCACCAAGTGTTGCATCCTCACCTTGGGATCATCACTAGGAAGGATAAATCACATTGGGATAATCAACAATAGGGCACATTTGACATGCATGATGATTGGAGGTCAAACTACATGTTCATGCACGAGATTCTATCCACTCCACTTGTCTAGACTAGTTAACTGATGAATGCATGGCCGATTAACTAGGACTAGGTGGCATATAACTCGGGTTTCTATTAGTTTAGTCCACATATATCTAGAAGATTACCATGCCACATTATTTTGAGCATGTAGCTTATATATATTTTAAATTATTCACTCTTTGAGTGTGGATTAGTGGTTAATAGAATTATTTTTTCTTTCTCTCCAATTTTTCTCTCAATTTTGCAAGTTTGTTGTTCATCGTTTCTAGCTATATTCTCTGTGCAGGTTTCAACCCAATTTCATTGAATGTATGTATTATTTTGTCTCTTCTCCTTTCTGGCTGAAAGTGATGGTGAATTTGGCTAAAATATCTAGGGAAATTTTGGCAACACTTTGTTACTTTCAATGAATGAGATATGGAAAATGGAGGTGACCTATTGAATTTATAAGGAAAATAATGGTTATTTTTTATATGGTCATGGTAATAAAATATCATTATTTCACCATATCAATTTTAACCTTTATATATATATTTTATTTTTTTTTCTTTATTTTTTTTAAGAGATAATTTCAAGAGGAAAATGTCATAAAAGTGCTTTATGACTTTATGAAATGGAAATAACTTTAGAACAAATGGTTCCTTAAGTTTTAATAGTGGAAAATGATGTAAAAGTGGGTTTAGACATATGATACCCATAGTATTGTTGATGTATAGATCTGTTAAGGTCCAAACATCAACCTCACCAGTATATGAATAAACCCCTGCATTTTTATAGAGGTGGTACTCCTCTGTATTTTGTTTAAAAATTAATCTTGAATATCTTGGAACTATAATATAAAAAATGAGAGAATAATAAATAACATGTCCCCTAGATCTTTATCACTCAATAAAAATGTAAAAAATATTGTTGATTAAAAATAATATACATATACCAAATAATTATTGAGAAGAGGACCAATAATCTTCACCCATAAAATATAATATTTCTAGAAATATTATACAAAAATAAATAACAGTTTACAAGAAAAATAGCAATATTCTCACATCCATCACAATATTCATAAATGTTTGATCTCATTCAAGGAAAGAAATACAAAGGCGCACAAATGAGAGAACCTTAAAATAGTTTTTTCATTAAAAACAATATAGAATATGATAGGAAAAATTTAAATATATTATGCTCAAAACTGAGAGTTCAAAGATATCATTAAAGTTTATCCCCAAAACGTTCGTTGGGATTTTCCCAAAAAATAAAAATAGTCTTTGATAGTCCTCAAAATAAATGCATTCATACAGAATTGGAATGGGATTGGGCTACCGTGGACCATAAAGTAAAAAAATGGAACATGGATGGATCTAAAAAGAAGACAAAAGGAAGCGATAAAAAATCAATTATGTTTTTCTTGGGACAGATAAAACACAATTGGATGACTTCTGAACATGAAGAGAAAATAATCGAGAAGAACATGATTGGTTTTACTCATTGTGATGGTTTTCTCTCTCTCTCTCTCTATTTTCCTGCTAATGTTCCTTTTTTATTCTCCTGAGTTGTGGTTATTGGACCGATTATAACTGCCACTTCTTTATTTTCTTTAGTTATTTTGATTAAAGATTTCTTTAATCATTTTTCAACACAATCCCTCATGGGAGTGACAATTACCTCTTATCTCACTCTTATATCAAATAATGAATCTTTGATGTCTCTATATTCAATTGAAATTTGATGTAATGTATCTTCTATATCCATGTTCCTAGTCACATAACTGACTAACCAACTTTCTACCTCAAATTCTTAGTATTCCGTTAAACCATTGAACCTTTCTGTTGATGCAGATTTTAATGATTCCAATTTTGCCTCAAACTGTTCCTTAGTTATGAAGACAACATTTAAAATGATTTTTGTGTCATCAGCCTCTCCTATAGTTCCAACTAAGTCCAAATCAATTAATTTTAAATAAACTTCACCCCTTTTGACACCTAGAGTATCAGGATCATCCAATATTTCTTTTAAGCATTTAATTATTTTAATCCAACAAGACTTTAATTGTTTAATGTGATTCGGGGAGGGTAAGTATTCTTCATTTATTTTATGATCGGTCATATTTGAAACTTTAATCACTAAAGTACTGATTACCTCTTTGTAAATCCCTTCATCATTTTCCATATCAACTTCTAGGAACTGTTTCAAATTCGCCATTTTTCGATGCACAACAGTAAAATTGTTTGCTAACTCCTATGCCTCAAGAAATAGAGACATTCTCTTCTGATTATTCTTTACAATATACCATTTGACAATTGCAAGTAGGCTTGATGTTCCTTTTAGTTTCAAACTAGACTCTGCTGTGCAGTCAAAAGTCTTCCATGGATTCATAGTGGTGAGTTGGACTTGCAAATATTGGAGGTGGAATCAATGTAGTTTCCAATTCTTTGATTCTTTCTTTCAAATTGGCGTTTTCATTTTCCATCTCATAAAATGACATTTCAAGTGATTACCCTTTAGCCTCGTGGATACGATAAATTATGGAAGGTGGTACACCATTGAGATCTAACTCTAAATTGGATTTTCCTTGAATCCTTCTATTTTTTGAATGGAGTCTTTCGAAAATTAAATTTTTAGTAATTTTATCGAACATATCATTTTGTACTGTGAAGGATTCATCTTATGAAAATGTTTGTTCTTGATTTTCTAGTTCAACTGAAACTTCCATACTTTCTTGAACTCTCTGCTCATCGTCAGGAAATTCTACATTTTCAATATCAAAATCCAAATCCATGTCTTCAAGGACAACCTCATCTTCTGGTGCGAGTTCCTCTACATCTTTCTAAGTGCTTTGTCTTTTTATTTTAACCTAAAGCTTATGGGATCGATCCAACTTTCCCTTAAGAGGGTTTTGGTCACCTCCATCATCGAAATTATTGGCTGAAGACTTCCTTTTCTCTTGTTCCACCGACTCTAATTTTTTCTTTTGTGGGTCACTTCTTTGTGAAACATTGGGATAATGAGTATTTGTTTCATTAACTAATCTTCCCCTGTTTTTATGCTTATCTGTAGTACTAATGAGAGTCTCAATATTCTCTATTTTATTTTCAATAATTATTGCATGTGGGTATCGAATATCACCCTCCTCTTCTCCAAATAAAAATGCGTTAGCAAGTGAAATACTAAAACTGATAGATGTCATACGGTCCATGAAAAAGTGGTTGGGGTCAAACAACCTGATTTATTCTGCAAACTTTAAACTGTACTGGTCAAGCTGCACTACAAATTCTTCAATTTTTGAAGTACCCCTTAACTGAATTTCCCCAATTTTTCCCGGTAAAGGAATGAACTGCTTCTTTTATTATGAAAGAAATGTGCCAAAAATTTGTATTGTCTGGTAACCTCTATAACAAAATTTTTATCAGGAACATAGTGCAGGAGATAAATAGACCTTTCACAAGAACATTCTAACAACACTATAGTGTTTCATACTTTCAATGATCCCCTTTTTGTCTATGAAAGTTGATGCTTCCAAGGATAGTCTATATATTTTTGGCCCAAAGATAATTTCTTAAAATAAGAGACAAATGCATTACAAAATTCATAAAAATAGTATGTAGCCTTTTGTTTCCATAAGACTTGGTACCACATTGGTACTAGGTCGATTTTACAGTCAACTCATCTTCCCACACTCAAACCCTTAAAAAAATGATAGTAGGTGATAGAAAAAATTAAATATGAAGACACATAAAATCTCTTTTTTTTTCTTGAAATTTGATAATTGGGAAGATTTTTCTCCATAAATGATCTTTTCCTAGTAAAAAATTGCTTGTTCATGAACTATAAATGTAAAATATAAAGGTCCAATCGAGGAATAGTTTCTATAGAGTCTTGACCTGTCACTCTGGCAAAAATCCATGATATCTCTCGATAAAGGTTTTTTAGTGAAGTGACTTGAATATTAGATAGGTCTTTAGGCATCATTGCAGGATCTTCAACATATTCCTGAAAAAGTTCTAGTCCAGTATTTCTTTCCTTTGGGAAGCTTCTGGCTTCATCTCCTTTGAATGTAATTGTTGTCTCAGGAAGTTTTAACATTGTTTTAAAAACTAATGGTGATAAAGAAACATGAGATTCTCCTTGGACTTGGATTATCCTCCGATTTTGATCATATTTCTCTATACAATAGGAAACTATCTCTCTAGAATTAAAAACCTTTGGGTACACAACCTGCTAAGGAAATGCTTAATGCCCAAAATTTGTTTTCATTCCTTTCTCACAATGGCAGTGATGAAAATATCTTCCTCCCACTGAAACAAGTTTAGAGTATCTTCACATAATTGTTCTCTTCTTCTCGTTGTTATGTTTGAAGAAATTGGTAGGCTATTGTACAGTCACTTTGAGATGTTAATTTCAAATTAAACTCTTTTTTTATAATACAAATTGAATCTCTTCTTTCAAAGGAAGGATTAATGTGAATTAAATTCGAATTAATGGAGAATTGTCTCGAAAAGTATGTCATTAATAATGTCCTTTCAATATTTTAATTAGATGTTATCTTCCATAATATTAGCATTAAATATATCTTGGGGAAAGTGACAAGATAATACACATATTACAACGAAGGATTGAATGTGCATGTCAAGAGATATTAGAATCAAGACAAACCCATACGGGTTCCTACAACCAATGATGAAAACTCAAAGTAGTTGAAGTATGGGGTTGCATCAGTCGAACGTAAGGATAAGATAATTTCAAAGGGTTATGACCCACAAACCCATGGTGAATCCCGAAAATCGACTAGAAATGTTAGGAGTTATCCAAAGAGTAAGAGACATTTCTTTAAAATGACTAAGTGTCATAAGTCAGTTGGTCGGACTTATAGTCATGACAATCAAAATCAGGGAAGTGGTTCATACCCGCGGTATAGTGCAATATGAGGATCACAGAACACAATGTGCATTTTGGTGATTGCAAAGTTTCATAATTTTACAAGACAATGTAACAAACCTCCAAGAAACAAACAATGAACTAAGTGATGGTGCAAAATAGATACAGTGGAATATTGAAGTGCGTTATGTTGATGACGAAAAATTAGAATTAAAAGAAAATATGCGTGAACCCGCGAAATAATTCAAGAATACTCTAAGTATTGGTGCATTTTGATTATGGTGGAACACAATGGTGCACTTTGAGGATGGTGGAAGTTACAACAAGACTCATGAACCCACCATAAGATGGAAAAAATTCTAGGTATAGAACCATGATATACAAGAGATAGATTTGTGACTTAGCATATTTTATTATCAATAAGTATGAATGGTGTATTTAGGTAAGCCTAGATTTTTTGTCTAGGTGATTATCTTTTGGATGATAACACATTCAAACATTGTACCACTCACCAATGTACTCATATAATGGGAGAGTACTATATATTTACAAGAAATGGTTGGAAGATGTATTTGTATAGTATGAATACTACATATAAAAAATCAAACTGTCATCAAGTTGGACATTTGATATTTCATATGATAGAGATAGAAATACAAAAACAATGTTGTGTCATTTTAGAATGTGAAGCCTCATCAAAGATGGAGTCATTTGATTGTTGTTCAATAATTTTCCATTGTTGAATCATACATATAGTGTGTCAATATTACTATATGTTTACATAAAATTTGTTTAATATTTTTTTATATAAGGTGATGATGATGATTGCAATTGTTTTAGAAATTAGTTATTAACAAAAAAATTGTGAATGATATATAAATAATGTTGATATTTTGGAAAATTGAAAACCAATTTGTACTAAATTTAATTTACTTAAAAGTTTTGTAATGCACAAATAACAATATGAATTAATGTATTCCATTTATTTGCTTGTAGATACATGATATTTATTAAATAAACCATTAATTATATTTCAATGGTGGATTCTTGTTACAAATTAATAAAATATCAGTACAAAACAAAGAGTCATTACCATTCATTCTAAACATTTGTACAATTAAAATTATTTATTTTATAATCCTAGGAGTTAGAGAATTCTTTGAACAATGCTTTAGTATTTCTTAGTTTGGTCAATGGGAAATAACATAACATGAAAATGTGAATAAGTTTTTCCATTTAATTTGAGAGAATAAGATTCAAAAGGATCCATATAAAGGTCGACGCTGCTTGAGGCCAGTTGTTATGAAATGCCCTATAATGGGTCATGTTGGTGTTGGGAATCCAAATGTATATCTCAAAACTTTAAATAAATTTTGAGAGATCTTTAAGGCTACTTATAATGTTAGAAACATAGTGATTGTAGGCGATTTGAAAGAAAAACATGTTTGTAATGGTGAAGGGAACTTTGTAATTACAAAATTTTATAGCTACGACGATGTGAATGACACATACCTTTTAGATAAATGTGGCCAATATTTATACACTTGAATGGTGTTGATGATGTGAGATCTATTATAAAAAGATTGAAACTAAGTTAAATAATGCAATACTTTTTACTCTAATTTTTTCTATGTGTGAGAGTGTTATATATATATATATATATATATATATATATAGTTATATATATATATATATATGTTAAATAATGCAATACTTTTTACTCTAATTTTTTCTATGTGTGAGAGTGTTATATATATATATATATATATATATATATATATATTCAATTCCCCTTTTCCCCTTCTTAGTTTTAACCTCTGAGGCATCGAAATTATGAATAAGAATTTGAGACCTCGTGATTCTTAGAAAAAACTAGTTCCTTATCTGAAACATAGGTACCAGTTTCATGATGTATTTTCATTCCACCTAGAAGGGATTTAGATACCATAACCTCTCACAAAGAGGAAATCCCTATATCCATTTATTCTATTCTATTCCTTGAAAATGGAGTGGATTAAAAAATTGGCACATTTAGTGTTGATTTAATTTCCTAACAACCCTTGGTATCCTCAGATACCATGTTTATATTTCGTTACCCAACACCTGATGGTTAGCTCAAAAACAAATCTCTTTATCTACTAAAAGCACAATTGAGTAATCAACTAAACATGCAGTAGAAGCATAAATAAGGAAACCAAAATATCACACACAAGACACCAATATTTTCAGGTAAACTACTTGTATAAAAAACCCGAAGGGAAAAACACTACTTATATGATTTTATTAAGGTCAAATAATGGATCACATAATAGGGAAAATGGCCCACTAGGAGAAATACAACTACAGAAAAACCTGACACAATATATTATGTTGTACAACCCATGAAAAACACACTTTTCAAGGTATATTCAATTCACCTTTAGTTAAACCACGTACATACACGACCGTCTCCACTGTGAATCAGATACATGTATGGAAAACCTTTATAGACACTTTTGTACGACACACCCTTTTCCTCTGGCTTCTATTCTCTGAAACCCACATGCGACTACCTCTTCTCTCTCTTCTCCTTGACCTGTATAATATCTAGATGGAAGTGCTTATCCACCTATCCAAGATATTGAATCATGGTCCTTTGTGATCCAACCCTCTCCATATCAAAACTTGGATGAAATTTTCTCACTCTCGTGTAAGCAAAATTCATTCGCTGCTTCTACACTCCTCACACTAGTAAAAGTCCTTCTTTTCTATCCTCGACCTTGGTCTCTCACCAAAGTGACTTCTTCTCAAAGTCCCGACTATTTTGACTCCCTCAACACAAGTCTCTCACAAGTGTATCTCACACAAGTGTCTTCCTCCTTCACCTAGCCTTTCTTTTATAATCATGAGTTATAATCTATTTTTAATATCTAAAGTGATATATGAATGAGATTACTTCTCACACTCACTTGAGATTTATATTACATGTTGCAAGATAATAATGTTCCTTAAGTAACTCAATTAATTAATAAAAACACTTTTACTTTAATTAATTCATTTTAACTAAAGTAAAATCACACTAGGCTTTCGACAAATTCTACATGCTAGACACATGCCAATGCATAAGTACCTATCTGATGCTACCACTAACATCAAAAATCTCTCTAATAAAGGAAGGCACTTATCCACCCTGGATTTGTATTTGTCTTCACTACTAGATATTCTACCATGGTTTCTCTCAATTCCACCTGATTGGTTTCTCCCTCTGACACAAAAACCATCCCTTCCATAATGATCTGACCTGTCTCCGAAGAATCACGCTCTCTAAACATACTCTTATAATCCTCCTACTCCTGAGCATATTGTATGGACATCTTGTACCATGATTCCTTCTCAATATACTTGGAAGGATTCTACTTACCATCGAAACTTGAAGGCTAACTCCCTTTGATTTTCTCAACCTTCAGAGCTATCTACTCCTTGTTCTCTGGCACTCTATTTCTTTATATTACTCGCATGATGAGCACCTATACATATTGAATTAATACCTAATAGACCTTATTCTCAATCACTGAGAATTATATCACACTCCTCTTGCATTTTATCACCCATAGCACATTCGTTACTCTCAATGCGCCTCGTGACTCCAACTGGAACAATATTGTTCTAGATCCCTTCACTGCATGCTTGGTCCCAATACCAAGTTCCACCTGCATCTCTGAGTCAGAATCTATGAATATCTCGAACACCTCCCATACTCCTATCATATGAAATGTGGCTCCACTTTCTATCAACCATGCACCAACTTTTATGGTGCCTAAGTAAGTCCAGGAAAAAAGTAAGAACTCCACTTGTTCAAACTTCTTGCAAAACTTGTCCAATTGAGTCTTTGTCATGGCAACTAACTCTGGTTGCACTTTTTTCCCCCACTTACTCCTATGCAGACATTGAAGTGCATAATGTCCAAAATTGTGACATGCAAAGCACTTGATTTTTCTCATGTCCTTCTTTTTTCCATCTTGTGCAGTAGACTCTACACTGGAAATCTTCCTGAACTTTCCCTTCCTTTCCTAGATGGAAAGAGAAAGGTTCTCATCATTTCTACTCTTCAAACCATCCTTGGACTCTAACCAATTCTCCTACTGGATACAATCAGTCTATAGTCTATCAAAACCTAGCACCATCTCTCATGCATAGATTCCCTACATAGAAGGTTCCCAAGAGTTGGGAATACCTCTCAACACTACATTCACCAACTCAACATCCTGCACTGTCTCGCCAATGGATGCAAGATGATCTCAGATTTGTGTAATCTTCATAAGATAGTTCAAAAATATGTCCTCACTAAACATCCTGACAACTTGAAGTTGGTGCTTCAAATGTAGCATCCTACATGTATTGTTGTTTTGATATAGAATCAACAAAGCATCATAAATTTCCTTGGCAAATTTATTCTCAGAAATGTGAGGTATTAAGTGATCCTTTACAGAATCTAGAAACACCTTCTTGGCCATCACTTCCTTATTCTTATGAGATACCAATTCCTGTGGATTAGTAGGACTTGCAACCACAACCTAAACATACTCTTTGAGGTCATTCTCCTCCAATAGATGATCCAAGGGATCAAAATATGCTAAAAAATAAGAGGGATCAGAATTTCTTCAAAATGGACTCGTGTGTAGACCTTATCCTCACGATCCCAAAGAAACTTGAATAGGTTCAAACATACGTCGTATGCAAGATATATCACGTTCTGTCCACTTTTCCAAAAAACAAAATTGTGTTGTCTGTACAGTCCATACAGTTTGACTGTGCAGATTGTACTTGTTGATTAAGGTTGGTTGTCATTGATGTCAACCCTTGAAGAAAGGCCCGTAGCACAAAGGTTTGGGTAATGGACCCAAT
>SNQJ01S0047313.1:114016-125964 GCA_010110895.2 Picea sitchensis | reverse complement strand
CCCAAAGAAAATGTTGAAAAAAAATCTTTCCAAGGTTGTGATGCAAAGTTGAAATTTGATTTATATGAGTTTATTAACCAATATGATGAGATGTTTCAAGAACCAAAAGGATTGCCTCCAAAAAGGGGTATCCAACATGAGATATAATTGCAACAAGATTGTCCTCTTCCAAACATTGGTATGTATAGGATGTCAGTCATGGAGAATGTTGAAGTTAAAAAACAAATCCAAGAGTTGCTTGACAAAGGGTTATCATGCCAAGCACATCGCCATGTGGGTCACCAATTGTTTTAGTGCCAAAGAAAGATGGTACATGGCACATGTGTGTAGATTTCAGAGCCTTGAACAAGATTATGGTAAAGAATCATTATCCTCTTCATAGAATTGACGATTTGCCTGATCAATTGAAAGATGCTCAGTATTTTACTAAGTTGGATTTGAGAAGTGGATATCATTAGATTAGGATTGTTGAAGGAGACACATGGAGGACATGTTTCAAAACAAATCAAGGTTTGTTTGAGTGGATGGTAATGTCATTTGGGCTTTGTACTGCTCCTACTACATTCATGAGAGTCATGAATGATATTTTAAGGCATTTTATTGACGATTGTGTGATTGTCTACTTGGATTACATTTTAATATTTAGCATTTCTCGTGAAGAGCATGTTATGCATGTAAAGAAAGTTCTATATTTCTTGAAGAAATGAAATTTGATTTTGAAGATGTCTAAATGTGAGTTTGAAAACACCTCATTTGTTTACTTGGGACATCTTGTTGGAGGAGGAGAATTGAAAATTGATCCTTCCAAGGTCAAAGTCATTGTGGATTGGCCCAAGCCCAATAATGTGACATAGGTAAGAATATTTTTGGGAGCAACCCAATACTGGAGAAAGTTTATTGCTAAATTATCTTCAATTGTAGCTCCATTACATGCAATGACAAGCATCAAGCAAGTTTTTCAATGGGGAGGCAAGCAACAAAAATATTTTGATGCATTGAAGGAGAACATTAGTTCAACTCCAGTTCTTGCATTTCCAAATTGAGACAACCATTTGAGATCCAAACAGATGCAATAAATTATGCAATGGGAGAAGTCTTGTTGCAACATGGTAAGCCCATTTGTTTTAATTTTGAAACTTGTAATGGTGTTGTGATTAATTATCCTACTTATGATAAGGATTTGTATGCATTGGTGCAAAGTCTGAAAAAATGGAAACATTATTTGTTGGGAAAATAAACTATCATTCACACAGATCATTAACCATTGCAATACTTATAATCACAAACAAAGCCACAACAAGTAAGACACTTCAGATGTATGGGTTTTATACAACAATTCCACTTGGTTATAAGGTATAAGAAAGGCATTTATAACAAAGTTTCTAATATTCTTTCTAGGCCTATTGTTAGTTCTTCAGTTATTCTTAAGCATAAGTCTACCATGCATGAGAGATATGTTGAAAAATATGCTTTAGATGTCAATTTTAAAGAGGTTTAAGCAACTTTGTGTCATTCTAACCAAGTTGAGGAATTGGATTACCATGTGCATGATAAGATTTTCTATCATCTTGGCAAGCTATGTATTCCACAGGGTGAAAGAGCCAACATCACAATGGAAACACATTCTTCCCTTATTGCTGGCCACTTTGGTGTAGGAAAGACAATGGCTGATTTGCAAAGGTATTGCTATTGGCCTAAAATGAATGAAAGTGTTTCAAGATATGTAAGAGGATGTTCTTTATGTGATACAAGTAATCTTAGAAATATAAATTTGGGTTTGTATACTCCACTTCTGGTTCCTTCTCGTCCTTGGGAAAACATTTCCATGGACTTTGTAGGAGGTCTACCTATGTCTAAAAAGAATCATGATTATATTTATGTTGTGGTTGACCGTTTCAACAAAATGTGTATTTTGATGCCTTGTAAGAAGAAACTTATAGATGAACAATTGGCACAAATTTTCTTTCAGCATGTTTGGGTACATTTTAGGTTGCCCAAATCCATTATTTCTGATTGAGATTTTCAATTTATTGGGAAATTTTGGTCAAGCTTATGGGAACTCATGGACACCAAGCTGAAAAAGAGCACAAAATTTCATCCACAAATGGATGGTCAAACATAAGTGGTGAATAGAACAATAATGAAGCTTCTTCGTGGTTATTGCAACAAACATCCTAAGCTTTGGGATGAACACCTACACTACATTCAACATGCTTACAAATGGGATAAGAACTCTTCGACTCAAACATCTCCATTTGAGGCACGTTTTGGTTATTTTCCAAAATCTCCTTTAGATTTTATCTTTGGGAAGGATATTTCTATTGATGTTCATTATGACATTGATAGAGAAAACAAGTTCATTAAAAAAATTTAGTTGGTGCTTCAAATGGCAAAAGAACAATTGGAAAAGAGCCAAGCCAAGTACAAGACAAGACATGACAAACATCGTGTTGATCACAGTTTCCAAGTTGGAGATGAAGTTTGGATTTACATTAGCAAGGAGAGGCTTAAAGGAGAAGTTAAAAAACTAAAACCAATAAGATATGGACCTTTCAATATTCTTGAAAATATTGGTAACAATGTCTTCTGTTTGGATTTTCCTCCTTATATGCAAATGTATGCAGTTGTTAATGTTGAGAATTTGAGATTGTATGAGCCTCCTTTGATTGATGATCAAGGAGAGAATGTTCAGATTCCTTCCATAGATGATTTCTTTCCAAAATATGTTTTAGAACTACATGAGGATACAATCCTTGATAGGAAGATGAGAACATCAAAATGAGGGAATGTGGAATACCTCCGTGTTGGTCTTAAAGGCACAAATCCAAGAAAAGATAAATGGATTGAGGTTGGAAAGGTGAAGGAATTGTACCCTCATCTTCATATAGACTGAAAGTAGTATTTAGGAGGTCCAAAAGCTTCCCAATGGGCAAGAGTGATCCAACGGATCAAAATATGCTTAAAAATAAAAGTTCTCATAATTGCTTGAAAACGCACTCGTACATAGGCCACATCCTCACGATCCTAACACAACTTTAACGGGTTCAAACATACATCGTATGCAAGAGATATCGTGTTCTGTCCACTTTTCCAAACATGCAAAATTTTGTTGACTATACATTCCGTAGAGTGCGTACAGTTTGATTGTGCAGACTGTACTGACACATGGAAGGGTGACATGGATTGTTGACTGGGAAGAGGTGCTGATGTGGCAAGGTGTGTTGGATTGTACATGGACCAACCAGTGTTCGATGCGTGAAAATTACGTGGAGAATAGTATGGTGCCACGTGGCCCAGTAATGGGATGTCATGTGGCTCCCCCTCCATTGTTAAAATATTTGTTGGAGTCCACAGAGGTCTAACCTAGGACCTCCGACAGTGTTAATGACTTGGCAAGGGCTGAGCTACCAGCCCTCCCACGGGAGTTTCTTAACCTCTATGTTTAAAATAATTATTTGAGTTTGCATTAAACTCCATTCCAGCGGAAAAGGGTCTAGGCCTAGCCCCAACGCTAGTCACGAACTCACACCTTAGCACTTAGTACGAATTTTGGCATAGAACTGCCAACATTTATCCCTTGGACTCAACCCATACCATATGGCCTATTCACGCAGGGTTTCAACAGTAATCCGACGAGTACAGAGGGTTAGGTCGGTGCCCAACGACATGGGGCCATGCAACCGTAACCTCTGCTGAAAAAGGTGCCTATGTATCCTAACCATTCGACATAATGCCATGATTTGTGGAATGGGCGTAGTGCTAAGTTTTTTCCACGGGAAACGCCTGTGAGCTAGGTTAGTCACACACATGTGCATTATTGTCAGCAGAGACAACAAAGAATTGGGAGAAACTTCCAGAAAGTGATTTCTTCTCAGTTTTTGGCCAAACCAAGTGCAAGAAGAGCCCAACTATGGTTTTTTGGACATTCTGAGCATTGTAAAGCACTCTTTTTGACAATTTGAGCATTAATGGAAATGATCCATCGGAAGATGGACTAGGAGATGTATCCCAAGAGAGGGGTGAAATCCTTTATCATTTTGCTATGTTAATGTGTTTACTTTGATGGTTGTTATTTTTGTTTATGCTTCTCATGTTTAAGTAAAAAATCATTAAGTTTTATGTTCTTACAACTTGATCCTATTTCCCAAGCACATACAATTTATACTTGCAATTTTAAAGAGACTCAAGCCTTTTCATTTTCATATCAATAGAAGAAGGACCCTTTCCTTCCATGCCCAAAAGTTGGTTCCCCTTCCAACCTGTCCTCAATATTCAATGTGTTCACCATTGTGTCTTAAAAGGGTGAAATCCTCTCTCCTTCAAAGCCTCGGATCCAAGATCCGATATAATAATCCTCTGCTGAAACTGCCCCTGTAGTGTCTTGTATGGAATTTTATGTCATTGTCACCTCTAGAACCCACATATATACACGATTTGACCCACTGAAAATTGTCTATGTACATGGCTATTACCACTGTGACTTGCGTATATCCATGTACACCTACAAAAATCCTTTTCTTCCTTAGTACTATTGTTTCCCTGAAATTGATTCTTTGATTTCCACCTCTTGGTTATAGATATGTCATGATCTTCTTGAAAATGTTGAGATATGTTCTCTTGGTTTCCTCCCTTCAGATACTAGGCTCTGATACCATGTTTATTTAATCTCCTAACAACCCTTGGTATCCTCAGATACCATGTTGATATTCCCTTACCCAACACGTGGAAGTTAGCTCAAAATAAAATGTCTTTATCTACTAAAAACACAACTGATTAATCAACTAAATATGCATCAGAAGCATAAATAACGAAACCAAAATATCACACACAAGACACCAATATTTTCAGGTAAACTACCCCTAGAAAACCCCATAGGGAAAATCAATACTTATATGATTTTATTAAGGTCAAATTAGGGCCCCTGTAATAGGGAAAATGGTCCACAAAGAGAAATAAAACTATAGACAAACGTAACATAGTCTTCTCTATAGTACGACCCCTGAACAACATGATTTTTGAGGTATGCACGATTCACCTTCATTGAACTATGTACTCCACTGTGAATCACGTACATGTACGAAAAACCCATATGGACACTTCTATATGACACACTCTTTTCCTCTGTCTTATATCCTATAAAACCCACATGCAGTTTCCTTTTCTCTCTCTTGTCATTGGCATGTATGATATCTAGATGGAAGTCTTTAGCCACATGTCTAAGATATTGAATCAGAATCCTTCATGATCCAACCCTCTCTGTATGAACACTTGGATGAAATATTTCACCCAACCAACAAGATCTCCTCACTCTCGTGCAAGAAAATTCTTTCTCTTCTTATACACTCCTCGCACTAGCAAAATTCCTTCTTCATTATCCTCAACCTTGGTCTCTCACCAAAGTAACTTCCTCTCAAAACCTCGATTGTCTCGACTCCCTCAACACAAGTATCTCACAAGTGTATCTCAAACAAGTTTCTTTGAGTGTCTTCCTCCTTCAACTAGCCTTGTTTTTATAATCATGAGTTACAATCTATTTCTAATATCCAGAGTGATCTACGGATGGTATTACTTCTCACACTCACTTGATATTTAGATTACATGTTGCATGCTAAGCATGTTCCTTAAATAACTCAATTAATTAAAAAAATCACTTTTACTTTAATTAATTCCTTTTAACTAAAGTAAACTCACACGACGCTTTCGACAACTTACAAATGATAGACACATGTCATTGCAAAAGTACTTGTCTGATGCTACCACTAACATCAACGTTTAGTTTATAATTAACCTCATTTGGGTTAATGTGAATGGTAAATTTATCATCCACCTCATATGGATCGAGGTTAGTATATGAACTTGGTTCCTCCAGAAAATTCCATCTTTTTTATTTTGGTTTTGTGAATTTTTTTCCTAGGAGGTCAAGCTTAGGATTGGGGAAAAATAACTTATGACTTGGAATATGCCATATCCTTCACCTAAATTATGTGTTCTCATAATCGAAACATGTGTGTATTTAAAATTTTTCCATTTGAGGATATTTTTTCTTGGAAGACCCTTATTAAGGTCTATCTCAACACATATACATGCATATGTACATAAAACCATTAAATCTCCCACAATATATAATTTTATATAGGAACCCAAATTATTCCAAATTTCCTCAAACATTGATATATACCAAAAATGTAATAGCAAATTGGAAAGGTGAATCCAAACTAACATTCTAGTAATGTGAATATTGTTAGGATCAAAATATGGAAACCAAGGGGTTACAAAAATCCCCATGCTTCCCTAGAACCATGGAACCTTCTCAAACACCTATTGATATTAGTAGAAATGAACAATAACAACCTTTGGAACACAAAGATATCTTAGATTTGTTTTCCCGAGTCATGTGGATCCACTGAAACAACGTTGATGTAGTAGGCTAATACCCATTAAATATACAAATAATTGAATCATTTTCATATAATGAATGTAGTTGTGTGACCTATCTTTTTATTATTTCTACCATGAGAACCTCTTCAACATTTTCCACAATTTAGGAACTAGAAAGAGGACATGACTTTAAATCAATTGGAGAGGTAGACTTATTTTTCACTTCACATTAAAAGGCATCCCAATGTTCACCGCTCGTCCATGTAATCTTAGTGTCATGATAAGAGTGGAATATTTGAAATTATGGTTCAATTGGTTGAGATATATCCTCCAATTTTTTTCCCTCGTAAAGAAGGTATTTCAAACACTTGACATGCAATCATTTCATCAAACATATACCATGCACCCAAAACTTAAGTCATGGAATTTTATTCTTGCAAACACTTCCCATATAATCCTTTTTTCAAACACTTGGAAAGAAAATTCATAATAATATAGAACATGACCTAGTGTGAATATGGTAAGGAAGGGAATTCAAGGTAGTCGAGAAAGCCCTCTCATGAATGTTTATATCAGAATATCCCATGCTTGAGCCCTATGTGTATGTGTTGCATAGTGAAGCTCATGGGTTGAAACCTGAACATCCCATCTATTGGGAATCAATCTATAATGAATCTCTATTGTCGACACTTGACACCCCTTCTTGTTGGGACTTGATATGCAATTTTTTTTGGTAGTGTTGGTGTCCACCATATTTTTCTTCTAGGCTAATTTTCCTTAAGCAAACCCCTATGTTTCTTGATTTCTTTGCGCTTTCAATGGGCCAAGACTTGCTAGGCCTGTGTACATAGCTCCTTGTCATTATTACAAAGACTTATAATTATCAAGCCATGGATAATGAATAATTGTAGATGATGTGAAAGCCATATTAAATTTTTTAAAAGATATAAATTAAATGATATTGAAAATTTCTAAGATATTATCAATATATGAAATTCTCTAAAAGTGTTTGATATATTATTGGTTAATAAAACTTATTAAATTAAAAATTATGAGAATTTGAAAATATAAAATTCTCTAAAAGTGTTTATATATTATTGGTTAATAGATTTATTAAATTAAAAATTATGAGAATTTGAAACACATACATTTGCATATGGTGAATGTTTTGAAATCCAATAATTATGTATATTTAAATATATTTGTTATTTTCAATATGTTATTAATGATTTTTGCATTGTTGTTAAAGTATATAATCATGAAAAACTATTAACAATGAATCAAAATTAAATTGGGATTTCATATTTGCATTTCATTTTTAAAATCCAAGTTCACAATTTTAAAGATACTCAAGCCTTTCCATTTTCAAATCAATAGAAGAAGGACCCTTGCCTTCCATGCTCGGAAGCGGGTTCCCCTTCCAACCTTTCCTCAATATTCAATGTGTTCACCATTGTGTCTTAAAAGGGTGACTTCCTCTCTCCTTCAAAGCCTCAAATCCAAGATCTCATATAATATCCCTCTGTTGAAACTGCCCTTGTAGTGTCTTGTATGGACTTGTATGTGACTGCACCTCTGGAACCCACATATATACGTGATTCAACCCACTAAAAATTGAGTATGTACGCATATATTACCACTGTGACCCACATATACCTCTGTACACCTTCAAAAACTCCTTTTCTTCCTCACTAATGTTGTTTCCCTAAAATCAACCCTTTGATTTCCGCCTCTTGGTTATAGATATGTCATGATCTTCTTGCAACCGTTGAGTTTTGTTCTCTTGGTTTCCTCCCTTCAGAGACTACGCTCTGATACCATGTTGATTTAATCTCCTAACAACCCTTGGTATCCTCATCTACCATGTTTATATTCCCTTACCCAACACGTGGAAGTTAGCTCAAAATAAATCTCTTTATCTACTAAAAGCACAAATTATTAATCAACTAAACATGCAGTAGAAGCATAAATAAGGAAACCAAAATCTCACACACAAGACACCAATATTTTCAGGTAAACTACCCCTAGAAAAACCCATAGGGAAAACCAATACTTATATGATTTTATTAAGGTCAAATCAGGGCCCCTGTAATAGGGAAAATGGCCCCTGTAATAGGGAAAATGGTCCACTAAGAGAAATAAAACTATAGACAAACCTAACATAGTCTGCTCTATAGTACGACCCGTGAAAAACATGATTTTTGAGGTATACATGATTCACCTTCAGTTGAACTATGTACATATGTGAGTGTCTCCATTGTGAATCATGTACATGTACGAAAAACCCGTATGTACACTTCTGTGTGACACACCCTTTTCCTCTATCTTATATCCTATGAAACCCACATGCAGTTTCCTCTGCTCTCTCTTGTCATTTGCATGTATGATCTCTAGATGGAAGTCCTTATCTACATGTCTAAGATATTGAATCACAATCCTTCGTGATCCAACCCTTTCTGTATCAACACTTGGATGAAATATTTCACCCAACCAAAGATATCTCCTCACTCTCGTGCAAGAAAAGTCTTTCTCTGCTTATACACTCCTCGCACTAGAAAAATTCTTTCTTCACTATCCTCAACCTTGGTCTCTCACCAAAGTAACTTCCTCTCAAAGCCCTGATTGTGTCGACTCCCTCAACACAAGTCTCTCACACGTGTATCTCAAACAAGTGTCTTTGAGTGTCTTCCTCCTTCACCTAGCCTTTCTTTTATAATCACAAGTTACAATCTATTTCTAATATCCACAGTGATCTACAGATGATATTACTTCTCACACTCACTTGATATTTAGATTACATCTTGCATGCTAAGCATGTTCCTTAAGTAACTCAATTAATTAATAAAATCACTTTTACTTTAATTAATTCCTTTTAACTAAAGTAAACTCACACGAGGCTTTCAATAACTTCCAAATGCTAGACACATGCCAATGCGTAAGTACCTATCCGATGCTACCACTAACATCAACATTTAGTTTCTAATGAACCTCATTTGGATTAATGTCAATGGTAAATTTATCATCCACCTCATATGGATCGAGGTTAGTATATGAACTTGGTTCCTCTAGAAAATTCCATCTTTTTTATTTTGGTTTTGTTAATTTTTTTCCCAGGAGGTCAAGCTTAGGAATGGGGAAACATAACTTATGACTTGGAATATGCCATATCCTTCACCTAAATGATGTGTTCTCATAATTGAAAACATGTGTGTATTTAAAATTTTTCCATTTGAGGATCCTTTTTCTTGGAAGACTCTTATTAAGGTCTATCTCAACACATATACATGCATATGTACATAAAACCATTAAATCTCTCACAATATATAATTTTATATAAGAACCCAAATTATTCCAAATTTCCTCAAACATTGATATATACCAAAAATGTAATAGAAAATTGGCAAGGCGAATCCAAACTAACATTCTAGTAATGTGAATAGTGTTAGGATCAAAATATGGAAACCAAGGGGTTATAAAAATCCCCATGCTTCCCTAGAACCATGGAACCTTCTCAAACACCTATTGATATTAGTAGAAATGAACAATAACAACCTTTGGAACACAAAGATATCTTGCATTTTTTTTCTCGAGTCATGTGAATCCACTGGAACAACGTTGATGTAGTAGGCTAATAACCATTAAATATACAAATAATTGAATCATTTTCATATAATGATTGTAGTTGTGTGAGCTATTTTTTTTATTATTTCTACCATCAAAACCTCTTCAACATTTTCCACAATGTAAGAACTAGAAAGATGATATGACTTTAAATCGATTGGAGAGGTAGACTTGTTTTTCACTTCACATTAAAAGACATCCCAATGTTCACTGCTCGTCCATGTAATCGTAGTGTCATGATAAGAGTGGAATATTTGAAGTTATGGTTCATTTGGTTGAGATAGATCCTCCAATTGTTTTCCCTTGTAAAGAAGGTGTTTCTAGTCAATAGGAATCCCTAGTTGATGCTCCAATATCTACTTTAAATCCACCACATAGTTGTGCAAATTGATCCACATGCATAAACTTTTCCTAGAGACATGATCATAATATGAAACTCTAACTTGGTATGAGGATCTGCACCAATTTTTTTTCATATAGGAATTTCTTCAAACACTTGACATGCAATCATTTCATCAAACATATACCATGCACCCAAAACTTAAGTCATAGAATTTATTCTTGCAAACACTTCCGGTATAATCCTTTTTTCAAACACTTGGCAAGCTACTTCATAATAATATAGACCATGACCGAGTGTGAATATGGTTAGGGAAGGGAATTCAAGGTAGCCGAGAAAGCCCTCTCATGAATGTTTATATCAGAATATCCCATGCTTGAGCCCTATGTGTATGTGTTGCATAGTGAAATTCGTGGGTTGAAACCTGAACATCCCACCTACTGTTGTCGACACTTGACACCCCTTCTTGTTGGGACTTGATATGCAAATTTTTTTGTTAGTGTTGGTGTCCACCATATTTTTCTTCTAGGCTAATTTTCCTTAAGAAAACCCCTATGTTTCTTGATTTATTTTCCCTTTCAATGGGCTAAGACTTGCTAGACCTATGTACATAGCTCATTGTCATTATTACAAAGACTTATAATTATCAAGACATGGATAATGAATAATTGTAGAGGATGTGAAAGCCATATTAAATTTAAAAATATATATAAATTAAATGATATTGAAAATTTCTAAGAGATTTGTATTATCAATATATGAAATTCTCTAAAAGTGTTTGATATATTATTGATTAATAGAACAAGTGTTAAATTAAAAATTATGAAAATTTGAAAATTGTTTGATATATTATTGGTTAATAAATTTATTAAATTAAAAATTATGAGAATTTGAAAAACATAAATTTGCATATGGTAAATGGTTTGAAATCTAAAAATTATATATCTTTAAATATATTTCTTATTTTCAATATGTTATTAATTATTTTTACATTATTGTTAAAGTATATAATCATGAAAAACTAATAACAATGAATCAAAATTATTGGGATTTCATGTTTGCATTTCACTTTTAAAATCCAAGTTCACAATTTTAGAATTTAATATAAATACATTCTAAATTTAATTTTATACTTTCTAAACTCTATTTTATTTCTCTTTCTTATTCTAATTTAATTATTTAATTTTTTTTAATAACATATTTATTTTTTTATTCTAATTTAAATATTTAATATTTTTACTAACTTATTTATTTTGATTAATTTTGATTTCAAAATAATCATTTTCTCATTATTTAAATCTTTTACATATACCATATTGATATTTACAATTAATTATATTTTTTTTATTTAAATTAAATCTTTTACTTATATTGATATTTATAATTAATTATATTCTTTTCATTTAAATTAAATAACATGTATGTTTAAAAAATAATTATATTTAATAAATATGTAAATATCGTTTCAATATTTATTTACTTTATATCATTTTTCTTAAGAACATATGTAAGCAATACCACCAAAATTTATTAGACGCTTGTCATAAAGCTTTATTTAAAACCAGATTTTCTTTGAAGTTGACAAATGTGTACATTTCCCTCCCACGAG
>SNQJ01S0047313.1:99461-114006 GCA_010110895.2 Picea sitchensis | reverse complement strand
AGGCACGCCGGAAAAGATGTAATGATTAAAGGTAAGTCACTTATTTTTAAACCTACTCTCTATAAGTTAGGTGTGAATGCCTGGAAGACCTAACCAAGCTTATCACGATACAATTCACCAATCTGAACGTGAAACTCTACAGTATTCACAGCATTTCTATACTCGCTTTATCTTCAGTCACGCGTGAATGAAAAAGACGAGCATTACAGTCTGCTTTCCTATTTTGACATCAACTCTCTTAAAAATTTATCCGTCCCTGTCCGCTCTTTGAATTTGCAATTTGAATTTGCAGTGCTGTCCGCATTCATTATTAAATACACCGAACTAAATGCCGGTGGCATGCCTCAAGTCATTTTCTTCATGGAGATTGGAGATGCCATTAAATCGCCATTCATGATTCAACTCAAATCCAACACACATACTTTGCCATTGGTTTGTTGAACCAAGATTGTCAAGAGAGGAATTGCAACATCATCAGCGTGTTCAAAGTCTTCATTGTGTTTGTTGTTATGTTTTTCTATGCTCATCAAGTACTATGGTTAGCAAGTATACATCACGATCAAACAAATACAGAAAACGAAACTACATTCTCAATGGGAAGAGGTAAGAAAATGGTATATATATGGTATTGCAGTCGTCGGCCAGACGCTTAGATTAAATGTTTGGTTATCGGCTGTGGCTTTCTTGAGGTGAGTCATGGCCTTCGTTCTTAAAATTTACGGTATTTGTATAATGCACCCGAGAATAACTCTCGAGAATAACATATATGAGAGAGTCATATATGTTAGACAGATTTTTGGATATAAATTGTGTGCTGAATTTTGAAAAGTTTGATATAAGAAAAATGATGGCGTAGTATCTATTGGAAATTTTAGATGTTTCAAAACTCTATACATAGTTTGGATCCAGAAGTCTTTCTAACATTGTAATTAAATGTAGAAACCTGCATACAGAAAGAGCAATCTATGTTATAAGATTTGTTATAAGATTGAAGTTGTATTTTGATTAGTTAAAGCTAAAACATTAAATTTTTTTTATGGAATATAATTTCAAAAAAAATAGATAGATGGTTAATTAATTGAGGTTGATTAATGAAAATAAAAGAATTGATGGTTAATTAATTGAAGTTGATTAATAAAAAGAAGGTTAAACATTTTACATGTATTTTCATAGTGTATAATTGTTTTCATTGTTTATTATTATTAAAACTTTTTCTTTTTTCTTTATCATGAAAATGAAATTGAAATTTTATTAAAAAAAGGTTTCAAATAAATTTCTTCTCTTCCAAAATTTATATTATCAAATATAAATGTATTTCTCTTGTAGACTTTTTGAAGTTGATTCCATATGAGATCAATGTCTTATTGAAGTACTCACAATCATAGAATTATAGAAAGTAATATGTTTAAATACTAATTATATGAGTACAAACAACCATGGGTTTAAGTGGTTATGTGTCAATCCTTTTGTTGAAAAATAGCTGAACCAGCTAACCTTGGAGCCTCAACTCCAAATAAAAAGATTGGATATGTAGAATTCATAGTAAATTGGACAAATACAAATTTATTTCTCTTGTAGACTTTTGAAGTTGATTCCACATGAGATCAATGTCTTATTGTTTTATTGAAGTACTCACAATCATAGAATTATAGAAGTCAGATGTTTAAATACGAATTATATGAGTACAAACAATCATGGGTTTAAGTGGCTATGCTTCAATCCTTTCGTTGAAAAATAGCTTGACAAGCCAACTTTGGGGCCTCAATTCCAATTAAAAAGATTGGATATGTAGAATTCATAGTAAATTGGACATTGATGTTGGAACCTAAAATGTTCTCTTAGTGCGGTGTCTAGTTGTGGGAGGTCTTCCATAAGATAAGAGATTAACTTATCCGGGTGTATCCAACTTGTGTTATCTACAATATGAGAAAGTCGAAACCCTTAAACACCTCTTTTGGTTATGCTCTCTTTCCAAGGTTGTATGGGCTTGGGACAAGTTGCTCTACTAAAAATATCTCTCAACTTTCATCTCAAAGATGGGTCATTTTGTTGTGAAACTATTTTTTTTGGGCCATTGATTTCTAGTTTGCACAGATGCTTATCAAAGACCAAATCTTCTTTTGGCTTTAAAAGAAAATAAATGATGTGTTTTTGATTGATAATGTATCATTATATAATTTTTCATCTATTTTGGTTCTTTATGAGTGAAAAAAATGGAGCTATTAAATTAAACAAACCATGTTAGGGACAATTACCAGTTTGGCGATTTAAGATCTTGAAAATTTTGGATCCCATTTGGAGAATTACATAATCATTTTTTGGGCCAAAAATTTGTAATCAAAGTTCATAGCCCTCCATTCTTGTCTTACATATCAATATCTTTACAACTAAACAAATATTAGATCAATTTGAGTCTCTATGAGGAAATTATGTCTCCCACAAGTTGACATATGATTTTGACCACCATGGTACAAAGTGGATGCCACAATGGTTCACATTACTCATACATCGGCTACCATTAATTACACATGTAAAGTTAGTCAACTTTGGACTTTCAGGAATATTTTATAGGGTCCAAAATCCTAACTAATGAGGAGTTGAGGCATGAAATAACCCTAACTCTAAAATTTAGATAGCTATGAGAACATGTTAAATATTGGGGCACTAGGAAATAAAGGAGTAGAGCAAATAAGAGGGATATTATGAATGTAATAGAATAAGTAAAAGACCTTATAATAGTTCTTTAGGACATATGTATATGACAACTTAAGAACGAGTTCACCTTTATTTATATTTAATTTTCTATCCAAAAAGAATTAAAAAAAGGCATAGTCCTCACCTTCTTCGTCAAGTGAACTATTTTGAACTAAATATTGATATTGATGACATGTCTAAAATAATTTTTTTTAAATGTCATTAAACTACAATATATGTTTTAAATTAAAACCAACACACATACTTGCCATTAATTTGTTGACTCAACATTATAAGAAAGAGGAAGTGAAACACTAATTCCATGTTCAAAGTGCTCACTGTGTTTGTTGTTATGTATTTTATAAATGCATTAATTTATTGACTCAACATTATAAGAAAGAGGAAGTGAAACACTAATTCCATGTTCAAAGTGCTCACTGTGTTTGTTGTTATGTATTTTATAAATGCAAGCCCATCGAATACCATGCACACCAAGTATAGATTGTGATTAACATAAAACCACATTATAGATGAGAAGATATAAGAAAATGGTATTTATGTATAATGTATATATAATGCATCGAAGATAACTTTTGACATATGTATTTTAGGTTCATGAAGTTATCAAGGAATGCATGAAAATATATAGACTTCAATCGATATCGAAATCTTGAATAGGATAAGATTGAAATGGTATGGTTTATTACTTGAGCTGAAAATATTATAGAATAATAATAAAAATAGGGATGGTTGATTAATTAATGTAAAATATTAAATAATCATATTATGAAACAATATAAAAAAATTAAGAATTTTTAGATTTTTTTGGTTTGTTATCATTAGAATTTAGTCAAATAATATTTGGTAAAAATTGTAGTTTTGGAGTGATGAAATCATTATTTTTAATGAATAAATGGATTAAACACATTTGAAGTGCAGTGTGAACATGTGATATCTGCAATTTCATATAAGTTATGTGAACTACCAGAATCAATCAACATTGTTATTTTTTTATTTTTGATACATCCTTTTATCTCGAGAGTTTGAATGTTAATGCCAAACAATGCATGACACGATATGGTTGGAGTAGTCTTTTCTAGTTCTAGACCTTGCGATTGTTCTTATTCTTGATCTTCTTCCTCTTCACAATCTATGTAGAATAATTTCCTCCCATTGCACTTATGTCGCTTACTATATTGAAATTCCACAATTGAAACATAGTCCCCTTTCTATTCTTTCATCCATTTGTTGAATTGTCAACCTTGTAGTTTGGGTGAGGTTAGGAGAGGGAACATGATGCTCTCTTCAGTTATTAGTGGCCACCCTTCTAGTAGCCATATTTTTATTTTCGACTTTCCTTTCCATATTGAAATAAATATCTATGGATTTAGGTTCCAAGAGACACACCTCATGTTGAATGCTCTCCTTTAAAGTGCTCATAAAGAGATATACCAAATTATCCTCTAGAATTTTCTTTACTATGGTACTCAATTTTTGAAATTGTTGAATGTGCTTTGTAATTGGACCACTTTGTCAGAGATTTATCAATTGACTAAATAATATTTTTCTCTCAATATCCTCATAATGTTCTATGAATTCACTAGTAAAAATAGATTAAGAGAAAATATAATCATTATTTCATTCACAAATCCATTTGTACTAAACAAAATCGATTACATTCTAAATATAAGGATGCAAGAATTACCTTTTGTAAAGTTGTCACTTGGTTCATATAAAAAATTTGTTTCATATATAATATCCATGTTGTAGGATCTTTTCAATCAAACTTCCTCATATCAATCTTGGGAATTAAGTAGTTTCTTGACAGTGAGTTGAACCCTAGATGATGTGGATCTTGGAGTGATGAATAATCATGATCATGTAATTCAATATTCATGTTCTCCAAATGTGTTAAAATATTCCCCATGTGTGACTAGGGTTCAACAATTTTATTCTCCTTATTTTCATGATTTTATTAGGTCACAATATCACTTTTAGGGAACCTCTCATCTAAAGTACGTAATATCATGGTTTCCATGTAATTTTGTAATAATTCCATTTTTGATCTATCAAATTTTCCATTTTATCTTCAATTTACCTTTTAAGGATTTTTTCATAAACATGCTAAATCAACGTTTTTCAACATAGCATCACCCATTTAACTAAATTGGTTTATCAATTGGGATTCATGTTTCTCTAAGTATTCACATTCTTTAGGATTCAGGGATGAGTTCTTTGCAGTTTAGAAGGTGTATACTATTTTCCACGTGAGCCAAAAATTATATTTATTTAGAGTTATCCTCTATTTTCTCTTTACTGCACCTTTTCAATAATTTCAAATAGATCTTCCAATAACAAATCATGTGAGCTCCAATTTAAAATACCTTTTTAAAACGCTATTTTGGAGACTATTTTGCAAGCTAATATGGGGCATCATGGGCACACCTGGAGGTATGGTTTCGAAACCATACCATACTGGTGTACAAGTTGTTTCCTTTTAATTTAAAAGGTATGGTTTCGAATTGATAGAATTTTTTTCCCATTTGTACAATTTGGAATTGGTATAAATTTAAAAGTGTTTTCATAAATATTTATGAAGAATATTATGATATGGTTCAGATGTGTCAAAAAAATTTATGAAATATAGGTGGAATCTAGAGAATATATTCATGAATTTAACATACATTTTTGCGAGCTTATTACTACCTCCATGATGACCATAAGCCTTCAACATAAGTCATTTTTTAATAGCATGTTTGTTCTGTTCTCAAAACTATATCTATGTTTATTTTGTGAAAAAGAATAAGAAATTTAATTGAAGCTCGGGAGAAAGCACAAAGTCGTGAGACATTTTAAAATATCACTATGTTTGAAAATGAATTTAAGGTTAAATGTATTTAATGAAATGGTTTCTTTCCAAGAAGAAAAATAAAGAAAAAGATTACATGGATCATCAAAAGGATATGTTTCATTAATAAACATCAACCCTCTTTAAGTATGAAAATGAAAGTGGTCATAAATTTTATGGAGAAAATTTATCGCAAATGTTCTTTACCAAGAAAACCTAGGTACGGTGTGACTAGCCAAGCATTGAATAACTCCACACATTAATAAATTTTATTAAAGTGAGCTGCATATAAATATATTGAGATATGACCTTTGATTTCATCTTCCAATAGGTCCAACGACTCTTCCTATTCACCTATGCCTCTTAATATTTATCCTAAATTAATATTTACAATAGAATTTACTATAATATTTACAATATTCCATAAACCCAAGGATTAGGAAACTAAAATCCCCTCACCCCCCCCCGCCCAATTAATATGAAAATGTGTTTATAAGTCCAACCATCTTTTTGAACTTTTCAATTTTTTCTCTTACAAGAGATTTGTTGAAGATGTCCATAATTTACCAACTTGTGGAACATTGTATCAAATGAATGGTCTTGGCCTCTTCATGATGTCAAATCATATGGTACTTCACGTTGATGTGAATTCTTAAATATTGGAATCTAGGATTCTTGGCCAACTTGATTGAAGAAGTGATTTCAATAAAAAGTGGAGTAGTATTCACCCATTTATCCTAAAAATCCTTTTGTATCTTCTTGAGCCACACAATCTCCTTTGTTGCCTCTACAACCAAATGTTTTTCCTCTATAATTGAATATACTGGAATGAGATTTTTTCATGATATCCAATAAATAGTTGATGATCCAAGACTCATGAGGTATCTAAAAGTATACACTCCATTCTTTGTCTCTCTGTCAAAGTCTAAATTTGTATGTCCAACTAGTTCAACGTCCTTCGCCTTAGAGTATTTCACCCCAAAGGCTTGAGTTACGTTGAAGTACATTAGAACTCTCTTGGAAACACATCAATGTCCGTCACAAGATTTTTCCTTGAACCTAGAAAGGATACTAATTGCAAATGAAATATTTGGTCTAGTAGTGGTAAGGTAGATTGTACTCCCCACAAGCTGTCTATATTTAGTTTCATCCCCAAATTCATTCCCCTCTTTTGATGTTATCTTCAATTATTTCTCCAACAGAGTAGAGATAGGATTACAATCAACCATGTTGAACTTATTCAAAAAATATCAAATTTACTTCTTTTGGGAGATGAATATATACCTTGGATTATGAGTTACTTCAATACCCAAGTAGTAGTGAATATGTCCCATGTATATCACCTCAAAACACTTCTTCAATTATTTCTTTATGGATGAAATATATGCTTCATTGTTCCTTGGTATCAAAAGATCATATACATACACCAAAAGATATACAATAGTTTTTCCAACCTTCTTGAAGAAAACCGTTTCATCATCAAAACTAAAATACTTGAAATTTATCTTCAAAAGATGTTCAATTATATTTTCATACCATGCATGAGGTGATTTTGTTATCACCCAAAATTTGATCACCTACATCAAAAAAGAAAGATTTACCAAAATACACCATTCATAGTATGATTATCATATGTATAAACCCACTTTTACATGATTTTCCACTATTATGACCTAAATAACCACTTTTACTAAAGTCACAAAACACCTTTATGACTTTTTCCTCTTGAAATTAATCAAAAAGAAAAATAATATAAAAGAAAATATCAAAACCCTAAAAGTAATGGTGAAAATTGATATAGTAAAATAATAATATTTTATTACCATAGACATATCAAGGATAACCACTATTTTGGTAATAAATTGAAGAGGCGTCTCCCATTTTTCCATCCATCATCCATTGAAAGTAACAAAGTGCTACCGAAATTTCCCTAGATATTTTGTCCATAAAAACTATCACTTTCATCCACAAGGAGAGGATCCAAGATACACACTTGGGAAGCAAAAAGAACCCTCCCAAGGAGGAGGCCAAGGAGTCCATGTTCTCTAAGAATTCCTCCACAAGTGTATGTAAGCTTAGATTCCATTGGGTAATAGAGTATTATTTACATTCTTTTGGATCTGTTTATGTCATTGTTACAGTTGCAATTTATTTTATTTCTCTTTTTCATGATATAAACTAGGGCTTGTAGAATGTGGATATATTCATAAAGTATGTTTTATATGATTTATATCCATTTATTATCTGTGATCTAGCACAACCACTGTATTTGTGGGATTTTCTTACCATTGTTGCATATTTTTCACAACATCTTTCTTTAGGCCATACAAAGACTTGATAAGATTCCATGTACCTTATGTTCTTGACCCTTCACAAAAAATTCCTTTAGGCTGAGACATGTAAACATTCTATTATAAATATCCATTCAATAGATCTAATTTCATGTCCATGTGATGAATTTTCCCCCTATTATGTGCTTCCAAAGGAAATGATGCATGAATGGTATATCTTTTTGTTGTGGGGGAAAAGGTCTCCTCATATTATATGACTTATTTTTGTTCATATAATTTCACTACAAGCCTCGCCTTATGCTTTTACAGTGAGCCATATGATTTATACTTGTTCTTGTAGACCCACCTACATCCAATTTGTTTGGTTCCAAATGTATGATCCACCAACTTCCATGTCCCATTCTTAATGAGAGCATCATACTCCTTTTGCATAGATTCTTTCCACTCATCATGAGAAAAAACTTGCTCAAAGGAACTTGGTTCTAAGTTAGTAGATAAATTCAATGCACAATCATATGAAACATCCATATCATTGACATCACCTGAATATAAATTATCTACATCACCTCCATCATCTTGCCTTGTTGAACTTCTGGTTCCCTATCTTTCCAACCTTATTAGAATGAACATTTACAAGTTCCTTTATGAGCCACTTTAGAAATTTTTGTGATGGTCCAGGTTGCTCCACTAATTGATATGGTGTTGCATTCCCATCAAGGTTCAACCTTTCAATCCTCTAAATCACATCATCCCATTTATCCTCCTATTATGATGAAGTGGTTGGATATTCTACGTGAGGAGGAGATGACACTTCAAAAGGAGATTCCAAATATTAATCCAAGATAGGTACCCCCCCTTCAATATGTGGAATCACATTCTCAAATTGATTATATGTCTTTACATGGGTGATTATATCTAGATGATCAAGATATCACTCAATAGACTTGTCATTGTTAATGGATTCATGAAAAACCACATATGTAGAAATAATGAACTTTTTTCTTACCTCATAATAAATATTATATGCCTTGGTGGTATTTGAGTACCCCAAGAAGATACACCTTTGACTCCTTGAACCTATTTTGTTTCTTTACCCCTTAGTAATTAAGGCATAACAAATGGAACCAAAAACCCTAAGATTCCTTACCAAAGGAATGTAATCATACCACATTTCAATCACAAGAGCATGATACAAAATTATATTCTAAATGCATTGCACACATAACTGCCTCATCCTAAAACACCAACTTCATATTCCTGAAAAATAACATTGAGCATACCATATTCAAGAGTTTCATGTTCATGGTCTTTTTGCTAAATCATTTTGTTGAGGATTGTATGGAACATTGGTTTGATGCTTGATCCCATGTTGGTGAATATATGTTTCAAAATCATTATAAGTATATTCCCCTCCATTATTAGTATGAATAATTCCAATACAATATTCAACTTCATTTTCAATTGATAGATGAAAAATTTTAAATGTTTCAAATGATTGAGATTTCTATTTCAAAAAATAAAACCAAAACATCTTAGTGTAATCATCAATAAAAATCATGATATATTTATTACCAAAGGAAAATACAATAGACACGGGGACAAAAAAATCAGAGTGTATAAACTCTATCTTTCTACGTGCTCTTGAAGCGGAATTGCATGAAAAGGTTGTTTGCTATGTTTACCGAGCATACATGCCTTGCATTGCTTCAAATTCCTTGGAATGGTGGGATAACTAGAAACACCATTGTTTTCAAAAAAATAAGACTATCATAATTGTTGTGCCCAAATATAGCATGCCAAAAGAGGTTGGATGTAAATGTACCTTCATCACATGATCAGAGAGGTAGGAAAATTTTTGTGTCTGTGTAAATGCCCCTTTCAGCTTCAACAATATTTCATCCTCCCATCCTGTCACGATGACCATGTTTTCATAATACCTCCTTATTTAAAAATTTCCATCAAACATGTGAATAATATGGCCTCGTTATCATGTTCCCAAGAGACAACAATTTCCTCCACAACTTAGGAAGATAGAGAACATCATGCAAAAGAAAATCCAGGAAACTAGGAAATTTGAGCCCGAAGGTGCCAATTCTCATAGGTTTGAGACTAGAACCATATGAAAATTTTACTATACCCTCTACATTGTCATTTAATTCCTAAAATAGAACCAATGTGTCAAGGAACCAAACATCTCTCCAATTCCTAAAATTCACGTGTCAAGTAGCACCAATGTCAAGGAACCAAACATCTCTCCAAGAAGAAAATGATTTTTTTTTTAAATATTCATTTATGTAAATATTTCAATGAGTAATAAGAGAATGAGGATGTTCACGAGCTTTAAMTTTGTCTTCATTTTGTTCTTTCTTTTCTGTTAAGGCCTCTAAGGCCCTAACATCGTTGTTCAAAATTTCTACATCATTTTCTTGCTTTGCTTCCAGTAAAAACTCCAGGGTTACTTCAAACTTTACACGTACCTAATCAAGTGGAATAATATTCTTCCAAAAGAAGCTACAATATGGGAAAATGATCAGTTCATGAAGAAACACCCTCAATTACAAAATTTGAAGGAAACATTTTTTTTAAAAGAGACGAGATATATTAAGGCCCCGAAGGCCCTACACTCATTTATTATTCGTTTATTAGTTATTATTAGTTAAAATTAGTGGTAGTTTACATCATTCTCACTTTATATCCTATTTATAATAAATGAGAACCATTTGTATAATAATATCATCTTGTCTTGTGCATTACATATATTGTAAAAGGAGGTCTCCCCTTTGAAGAAGATTATTCATTCTCTATTTTTTGGAGTTTGATTCATAACATCATCCTTGATATTATCCGATGTCATCCTACATGTCTTATCCTCATGTCCATTCTTTCCACAATGGACATAGAAAAGATCAAATCTCTCATGGGCAGTGAGAACAATTTTCACTCCCAAGTGCCTCCCATCCATATTAGTTCCATCTAGGGAAACAATGGAATCATTAACTTCACTATGCTATATGTATGTAACAAATACAAAGCCTCGTGACCACCCAAATTCTCTCTATCATGTACAACTCTTTGTTCCAAAACATTTCCATGTTCACTAAATAATTACAACAAGCTATTATCATTATCCTGCCATGGAAATTTCCCAACATAAAATTTGTTGGGAGAGCCACCTTAAGATGGAATTTAAAACTTAGTTTCTTGAGGAGTATCCTTGTTTATAGTCAATAATTTCCCCTTCAAGCTATATCTATTGAAAATATCAACACAAATTTGGTTTCCTTTTCAATGGAACCCATGCTCACAAAACAAAAGCCATGCGATTTTCCAATTTCTCTATCCATAATTTTATTTACATCCAAGACTTATCCAACATATTCAAAGAGCTCACCGAGCTATTGGATATCTAAGTTGAATGGAAAATTCCCCAAAAATATCTGGTCCATGTGTTGTGAATTATCTTTACACTCGTATACTTATAAAATAAGGAAATGGAGGAGCCAATAAATGAAGGCAATATTGATATACGAAGATATATTTATGGGTGTTGTGTCACACAAATATTTGACTGTATTATGAGATTTCGATTACAAATACCAATAGGATTTAATATCCTCCTTATCACATCTTAGTGGTATTAGTCTTGAGATTTTTGTATAACCCTTTAACTCACACCTGGTAAGTAAGATCACACCGGGTAAGTAAGAGACAAGTAGAGGATAAAAATATTACAAGAAGAGTTTATTATAAGAATATGTTGGTGGTCAATTGGAATCCATTGGTTGATTGGAATGCTAATGATCTTGATAGGAATTCCAATGGTCAAGATGAAATAATAAGCTTAAGAGAAGTGCCAATGGCCTAATTAGGTTTAGTTATATTATCTCTTTATGGTTAATGCATCATTTGTGCTTCAATTGTTTCCTTAACCTACCCTGCTCCTGCTAAGCTATGAACATGATATTTTTGTGGCATCGATTTTTACATTTGTAAAAATAGTCACGGTTTTCCAAGAATTTGGAAATTGAATAGGAAAACAAATGTAGGAGGAGGATTCCATAGGACCTCTCGACACTAGTCAACCCTCCACTAAGTTCGTCGGATTTGATATGGACTCTATTGATCGTGAGATTTCTACATAAAAGAAAGTGTCCCTCCAAAAGGAAATTTGGTTGTTGTAATAAATACGCAGGGTTAAGAGCACCTGAGTGGGCCCAATGGTTAAGAACATGTGTTATCTCCGAGGAGGTCACAAGTTCAAAACCGGTGGGGGGTAGGGATGCTCATATGGGCCCGTTGTGACAAGGCTGGAAGGGTAGACGACCCCTGGGATAGAGGTTCACAAGGTTCACTTCGGTGACCTTCGATGGACCTCGGTACGTCTCGATCCCTGCTAAGTCACAAGTTATTGGTATATCTGGCTTATGGGCTGCTTGGATATACTCTTGGGAGGTTGTTGTTCCCATGGTAAAAAAAAAAAAAATACGCAGGGTTACTATTGATGTTTTTGGAATATGGAATTTGGTAGTGGAAATAATGTAGACTTGTTATGAAGCACATGAAATAGAATAAAAAAATTCGAACACAAAAGATAGGACCTATGTCAAAATTCACAAAGAATCCCAAGTGATCATTGTGAATGAATCTTCATTGATTAGAAGGGAAGAATATCATGGAATTAAATAAAAAAATTCTCTAATACCAATGACAAGCTAGGCATTGAATAACTCCATGCATTAATTAATTTTATTAAAGTGACTACATATAAATATAATGAGATATGATTTTTGGTTTCATCTTTCGATCTGAAAAATATTCCTATTAACCTATGACTATATTTATCCTAAATTAATATTTAGGATATAGTATAATCCCAAGGACTAACTATCTAACACAATGACTACCATACTTTTACCCTTTTCTGTTTAGAATTCGAATCTAAAATTTCAAAAGAAAATTACAACCCATATGCATTTAATTTGTTCAGTAAAGATTCTACATTATAGGATTTTAAAAACTTTCCTTTGCAAAAGATGACATAGGTTTGTATCCTAGTAGCCAAGATTCAAATACGAAAATATTTGAGAATGAAGGGGATGTACCATATGCTTCTATAAAGCTATATCTTTCTATGTTGAACATTAGTGAAAAAATGATTATGAATTTTTTAACATTAACCAATGTATGAATCATAATAAAGTCAAAATAATCAATAATCTTTGGGAAAATTAGTCACATGTCAGATTTTTTAAATCATTAATTTTTCCCAAATTACTTTGAAGAATTGGATATAAAAGAGTTTTTATTAGAATCCTCATGGATCCCATGTCTTAATTCCAAATTAATACATAATGAAACTAGGTCTTTCAAGTTAGACTTAGATGAGATTGAAAATATTTTTTGGTACATTTGTTCTAGGTACACTCTTTTATGATTGCGATTCAAGAGGAAAAGGTAGTGCAACACAAAATTTGAAACCAAATAAGTTTCAAGATCTTGTTTGTTCAAAAAAATAAAAAGATTTCATGGTGAGCGTGAAAAAAAAAATATTGATGTCTCACATTTTCTAAATCACCTCATGAATGATAAAAAATATTTCCCTTTTTAATAACAAATCATGAGGACACATTTTCAACTCATAAGTATGAATATCATGATCAAGAAGTATTTTGGGGAAATAAGGAAGTAGGAGAAGTACACTAATTACTATCTAAAAATTATGGGTTGATTATAGATAAGGTGGTAGAATTTTTCATTTCTATAGACAAACAATCTACTATTGTTGGAAAAACTAAGTATGATTTTAATTCCATTGAATACTAGAAATTCACATGATTTAAATTTGAATTGTAATAGAAATCCAACTGTTTAATGCCATATCCCTATGGATGCAATTGTTCTTCGATCATATCTTAGGGTTACAAGATAATAAATTAGTTCACAAATCATTCATTGAAAATGGACCATTAATGGATTGTTCTTTGATCTATATTAGTTTGCAACATAATATTGTGCCCATCAAATGTGAAAATATATTCCATGGCATGTAACATTTTCCTAGGTGGTTACATTTCCATTTGGATTTGAACTAACATAGGATTGTCGGTGGTTAGCATGGGATGTAGGATAAGACTTTTTTTTTTCTATTTGTAAATTATCTTCATTTTTAATTAACTTACTTAGTATAGGCATGTTTTGTTCAAAGAATGAATTTTGGTTTCATTATTTATTTACACATTCTATCATCTAGCAGATTGGCCCACTTCTTGAAATTTTCCATATTGATGATCATGTTACTTATGATTCAACACGATTGAATTATTCTCGATCTAATGAATAATGCCTATGAATGCATGATTTTTGTTGGATTTCTAGAAGATTAATCATCCCACTATGGTCATGACCTTGTTGTTTGCAACCACAATATTGGCACCAATATTTACAAGGGATAGAGTGAAAATAAAATATGGGTATTGATCACAAACAAACAAAACATTGGTGATCTAAAATTCAAATTTCACATAGATAGAAAGGTATGCATGAGGGTTCAATTTAGTTCTCAAATTATGTTGACTAGACGAAAGCCTACTTGTTTCCATGAAACATCGATCTACCATAAAATTCTATCTATGTTTCTCATACAATATTGGTCAAAAGGGAAAGGATCCTAATGATTGTGTATTTTGATTTCAAATATTTTTCTTGAATGATC
>SNQJ01S0047313.1:87144-98629 GCA_010110895.2 Picea sitchensis | reverse complement strand
ATTAGCATAGTGGGTAAAGTTTCAGGGGTTGAGGGGTGGGGGGGTGGATATCCTAGGGGTTGATACCCCAGTGGCCTAGTGCCCCAGTGATATGATATTGGAGTATCAAATATTGAGAGAAAATAGAGTATGCATAGTACCAAATTTTTGGGGGCTCAGGGGCCTGATACTCAGTGGGTCGATGTCGAGTGGGCTAGCTCCAATGACACATTAGTAGTCACACTCAAGACATGTGGTGGCCATGTCATCTACCATGTAAGTATCTAATACAATACAGAAAGCCACGTACATGCCACATAAGAGCCAATTGCCATGTAAGAGACACATCAACACAATGGCATGGATAATATATCGCATATCAGATGACCAGGGAGGAAGATTGAAATGTTAAAGTTTCAGGGGCCCAGTATCCCAAGGGCCTGGTGCACTAATACCCTAGTAGTGGGATCCACAATATCAAAACATAAGATAAGGGAAGAATGAAGTGTATGCACAATGTTAAAGTTATGGGGGGGTGATACTCAGGGGACCTATGCCTTGGTGGGCCAAATCAGGTGCCAACTAAGGTCCACATGGAGGTGATGTCAGTGGCCACATACAATGCNACATAAGATAAGGGAAGAATGAAGTGTATGCACAATGTTAAAGTTATGGGGGGGTGATACTCAGGGGACCTATGCCTTGGTGGGCCAAATCAGGTGCCAACTAAGGTCCACATGGAGGTGATGTCAGTGGCCACATACAATGCCACATGTTAGACCTTGTATAGTTCCATGTCATTTAGGACATGCAGATGAATCCCACGTGGATACCACATCACACTGATGTATCAAATATCATAATTTTATTGAAATTATAAAGTGTTTAAGCCCGAGGCCCAATATCCCGTGGCACCGGGGTCTCGATAGCCTAGTTCCATAGTGAGTGCCATGTTTTGCATTGTAATTGGGCCACGTGTCACAAGAATATTGGACAACGTCACAAAGGTATATCAAATACTAGAAGAATGAAGGAGTATGGTTGTGTTAAATCTCTAGGGGCCTAATACCCTAGTGGTTCCAATATCGAGGCAACGCAAAATAGATCTATGATTGATATTGAATCATAATCTAATAATATGGTTGTGGGAGGCTGAAGTTTTGTGCCATGATAAAATATATCAACAATCTATATCAAATTAAGGAACTAGATCAGATGACTCCTAAGCATCGAAGTCATGTTTTGTGTTTTTTTGGGTGGAGAATCGATCAACAATCATTAATTTGATCAAGGATCAGATGGAATGGTGGATGAGTGATGTAATCTATGTTGTATTCTGTGAACAGATTGCAAGTGAAACCAAGGTGGTTTGTACCGGTTTCGAAGGATGGTTTGCAGTTGGATTTTGTTGAAAAAAAAGGGAGTCGACCTCATAAGAATCCTTTTGTATGTGGACAAATTGTTGAGCATATAGGCTCTATAAGTAATAATGCCATGTTTGATGTGTGAGGTGAGTGTGGTGTACATATGAATTCTGGAAGAGAATCTCCGAAGCTATGAGGTCCAAGGATTCCAAAGAATGGAAGATAAGATAATGTAATTGTCTAAGGGTGGCTAGGAGGTGCAAGGTCTAAGGAATTTATGAATTCATGTAGAATGTGAGCTAGTGGAGAGTGTTGTGACAACAAAGAAAGAGCAATTGATTTGTATATGTGAGGAATTGAAGAAAAGAGCCAATTTGATATTATTGGTAGTTTGAGGGGATTGGTGTCTTTTGCAGGTTGGTTCCTGCAAATATAGCAGTTGTAGGTTGGTGCCTATAGGGAGAGGTGAGTTGGTTCTCAGCCAATGGGATTGGTGTCTCATGCAGGTTAGTTCCCATAAACATTGTAGCTGGGTTGGTGATAAAAACAGGGGATTGGTGTCTCCTATAGGTTGGTTCTTGCAAACATTGTAACAACAGGTTGGTTCCTACAAACATTGTAACGATAGGTTGGTGCCCACATGATCTTATAAAATAATTTTTTTGTGGTTTTCTCCCATTTGGGTTTCCACGTAAAATATATGTGTACTGTGGATTGTATGGTTTTTTATATTTATCATTAAATTCTCAGAGCTGGTAAAATAAAAAGTTGATAAATATTCTAAAGAAAAGGAAAACAGTCTTATAATGATTCACCCCCCCTCTCAATATAAGTAAGTGTGCCAACAATTGATATCAGAGAAAGTTCCTTAAGAACAGTCTAACCTATGGAAGGTGAATTCCTTCAGTACAACTGGATAAACTGGAATTTTTTTGCACAAAAAAATCTCCATTATTTGATGGATCAAATTATTTTTTAAGGAGCATAAGAATGAAAACCTATTTGATGGAACTTGGGTTTGACGTTTGGAGTGTAGTTGAAAATGGTTACACAACCCCAACTACTCCACCTATAGATACAACTAGAAAGAGGTTGAGTGACAATAATTCTAAGGCCAAGAATGTAATTCTATGTGTTCTGGCAGAATCTTTATTTGTCAAAGTCATGCATTGTCATTCAACAAAATAGATGTGGGACAATTTATATAAAATATATGAATGGGATGACAAGGTCAAGAAGGAAAACATACAAACCCATAGAAGACAATTTGAGACCCTTAAGATGAATGAAGAGGAGAGTATTGTAGTATGTTTTCTTTGTGTGAATGAGGTTGTCAACACTATTAGAGGATTGGGTGAAGAGATTGAAGAAACCATCATTGTGAAAAAGGTGCTTATATAATTTCCCTCAAGATTCAATTCCAAGATATCTGACATTGAAGAATTAAAGGACCTAGAAAATATGACAATGGGAGTTGCATAGAATCCTCACTGCATATGAAATGAGGATAGAACATGATAATATAGTAAATATATCAAGGAAGGAAGTATCCTTCAAGGCATCAAATAAGGAAAATAAAAAAGACTACAAAACAAGTGACAACTCAAAAAGTGAATCAGATGAAGAAAAAGCCAACTTTGTCAGGAAGCTCAAGAGAGGGTCAGGAAAATACAAATGTAAGATTCCCTTCAAAAGTTTTGATTAGGGAGAATTAGGAAACTTTGGTGATAACTTCCCTTACAAAAATAAAAATAATTAAGAATATTCCAACTTCAAAAGATACAAGAAGGGGAAGACTGAAAAGAGAATAAATTCTTTAGGCATAAGAAGAATATGTATACCATAGAGAATAACAAATCTTATGATGACAATGACAGTGAAACGAAATAGATTATCTTCATTGGTCTAGAAACATAGACTAATAGAAATGCATATTTAGCAAAAGAATATAATCATGAGATTGATGTTGAATTGGATCTTGAAGGAGAGATCATATGTGCTCTAAATGAAATAGATAAAACGAGGAACAAGAAAATACTACAAAAGGAGAAGGTGAATAAGTATAGAAAATAAATACTCGGTATAAATAAAGTTTTGATGAAACTGAAAAACTCATCATCAACGTAGAATAGGTAAAGAGAATCAAAGAAGTATTAAGAACCCAACTAAAAGAAAGAGAAGATGCTTGCAACAGTCTAGAATCTGAAATAATTTGTCTAAGAAAGAAGTTGGAAAGATTAAATACCAACATGAAATTTGAAAATATCTCTACAACCTTAAATGAAATCCTAAAATGAAAAATATCACCATTTGACAAGACTGGTCTTGGTTACAGTGAAAAGAAGGTAGCCATTGAGAAGACGCCTCAACCTCTTCAAAAAAATCAAGTGAAGAAACAATCAAGAGTTATCATGATATACTCAAAATATATATCAAGGTTGAAGACAACATGAAATAAGAACATAATGTTCCACATGAGAAAAATATTCCTAACAAGGAAAAAATCAGGAAGACTCTCCCATCAAGAGGGAATCACACAATCAGGTACCGAAATTCTTTCTTTGGCTATTGTTATTCTTGCAATGGTTTTGGTCATAAAGAAATAGATTGCAGAATGAATGTAAAAGGAGATTACATGAGGGATAGAAACAGAGACACCTATGGATTCTCAAGGACAAACTACAACCCATTTCCCCCTTTGTTGAACTATGACATCATATGTTATAAATGCAATAATTATGGTCATATAGAAAAATTCTACAGAAGTAATTTCAGAAAAAGTTAGAAAGAGGAAGCCCCAACAATTATGGAAAGAAATCAGGAACAAAGGGAACAAAAGAAAGAAAAATCCATGTACATTCAATATGCACTACATGCATAAAATAATAGGGATAAGTGGTACATTGAAAGTGGGTGCTCAAGTCACATGACATGAGATATAACAAAGTTTATCACCTTGAAGAAGAATGAAGGAAGTATTACCTTTGCAGAAAATGTAAATGCAAGGATAGTTGGAAGGGGAATTATCAGTGTTGACAATGGAAGGGATAAGACATAGAAGGTTCTTTGTGTTGAAAAATTGAAACACAATCTGCTTAGTGTAAGACAGATGTGTTACCAAGGACACACTCTTACTTTTGACTCTCAATAATGTAAGATCGAAAGCGAATATTCATGTAAGTTCGTTGCAAAAGAAATTATAACCCCAAACAATGTATATATTCGTGATGATATTAATGGAGAAAAATGTTTCATATGTAAATGTGTTGAACTTGCACAGAATAGATCTACCTAGAAAATAATACACACATTTGCAGAGAGAAATTGAGAAAGAAGAAGAAGGAGAGAAATAATAGAAGAATTCTCATTAACCGTGATGAATAATGAATAATTTACACATGATATACTCTGTATAACTCAATGAATTCACACTGGAAGAGAACCAATGTGCCATAGTGGTGGTATATAGTGATCTGGACACACACCAACAGTTATGGGAGTGAACTGCCACCTAGTCTAGTCTCTCAAGAATTTACAAGAGTGAACTGCCACATAACTGAGTTAACTAGTCAACCAGTCTTCAGTTAACTGACTAAAAAGAGCGTAGTGAGGAGTAGATCAAGGAATCAAGGGTAATGCACCAGTTTGGTGATGATCCTAAGGAAATTGCACATTATCATGGTCACTATCCCAAAGTTGCATGGTGGCAAAACTAATGCAAGATCTAGACTCAACTCAACTAGTCAAACTGAAGTGTCAAATGAAGAGAATAATCTCCAGGTGGATTATTCTCCCCTAAAATATAGGAGACTAGATAATGACTAATTATGACTAATAAACAAAGAAAAATATTAGGAAAAAGAAATCCTAGGTGTGTGTGAAGTAACTGCAACACCCCCCCTGAACATCACTATGGAGAAAATAAAGCATGGGTCCTAGGAACGAGGCCATGTTAGGTACCCAAATACAAAAGATACACTGAAATAAAGTGAGGAAAGAGGGAAAACCTCATAGGAACCCCCCGCCCCCTCAAGGTACAATGTATGTGAAAAGAAGAACTGATAGTTGCTAGGAAATTGTGTCCTACACTCCAAGACGACTTCACAGAGAATGGAACTTCTGCTCAGTGAAGGTCTTGGTGAAGATGTCTTCCGTCTATTCTTCTGAAGGACATAACTGTAGGTCGATGATCCCCTCATGTACTAAGTACCAGATGTAGTTCATGTGGATCTTGATGTGCTTCGTCCATTGCCTCTGGACTAGATCTCTGCAGAACTTTAGATTGCTCTGGTTTTCACACCAAATGACGATCGACAAATCAAACTGAATGCCCGACTCAGTGAGAAAATGTTGTAGAAACATATCCTGAAGGGTTATGTTAACTCTACCCCTATGTACTCTGCCTCGGTTGAATATAGAGAAACGACAACTTGCTTCTTGCTCTACCAACAAATAGGCCCATAACCAAGACCGAGTGAGTAACCATATGTGGAATTGCGATCAATGTTATCACCAACCCAGTCAGAATTAGTAAAATCGATGAGATATAATGTAGATTATGTTGCATAATGAATCCCAAAGGTGATGGTTCCCTGTACGTATCGAAGTATACACTTTGCAACCTTCCAATGTAGCTCATGCGACTCCTGCATGAACCTATAAACTACACTAAATTCATAGGAGAGGTATGGTTTGGAGTGTGTGAGATACAACAAGTTCCCCACTAGTTGTTTGTACAGTGTGCTATCAACCAGTGGAGTCTCCCCGCCATCCTCAAGTTTGACTCCTGATAGGAAAGGATTCGGAGGAGACTTGCAGTCTGTCATGTGAAATATCTCAAGGATATCTCGTTCATACTTGGCCCGAGATAGTTTGATACCTGATGCATCTTGATTGATCTCGAGTCCAAGGAAGAAGTGTAGCAGAACCATGTCCATCATCAAAAACCTGTCATGTAGAATCCTCTTGACTGCAACAATCGTTGAAGTCGAGAAACTAGTGATCAACAAATCATCAACATACAAAACTAAGAGTATAAGTGATTCAGCCATCCTGAGCATGTAGATATTCAGGTTTGATTTACAATGTACAAATTTTTGTGACAATAGGTAGGAGTGCATCTTGGAATACCATGCCCATGGAGCCTGCTTGAGGCCATAAAGTGACTTCTTCAGTCGACAGACCAAAGATAAGTCCTGCATAAATCACTGGGGATGCTCCATATATATCTCCTCAGAGAGGTCACTATGAAGAAATGCATTCTTCATGTCCATATGATGGAATTCCCATCCGTTATCTTCCACAATGGAAAGTGCCAATCTTATGGAATCCATATTTGCTACTGGAGCGAAGGTATCATCATAGCCAATGCCATGCACCTGCTGAAATATTTTGGCAACAAGCATGGATTTGTATCTGCTAATTTGTCCACCCACTATGCTCTTGGTCCTGTAGACCCATCTGCATCTGACAAGTTTCCTCCCATAAGGAAGGGGAACCAGATCGCAAGTCTAGTTATCGAGGAGGGAGTTGTACTCTTCCTGCATGGTGGATTCCCAAAAGGGATTTCCAACAACCTCATCATAAGACTATGGATATGAAGACTAAACCACGAAAACATGACTAGAGAGAAATGGTTCAGTGGTAGTGAGTGCAACATGAGGCTCCTCAAAATCAGATCGAGCCCCCCTAGTATCGGCTGGATCACCAACAAGATCCCCTACATCCTGAAGAGTAGTTTGTGACCACTTGGGCCTCTTCTCTGGCTATGCAACTACATTTGGATGCTCTGACTCTGCATATGATTGTACTAACTATGTATCTAAGTCATCTAAGTCCTCTGAATCATAACTCTCATCTGAAGAAGAGTCAGCATGTGCATGCTCATCATCTCGGAAATGTGGAAGAATGAAGGTGTCTGCATGCGACTGTTGAGGGACATGTGAGACACTTTCCTTGAATTGAACACTTCACTCAATGATGAGTCGGTCCAAGGAAAGATCAATAGGTCTATATCCTATCACAACTTCGAGGTATCCAACAAAAATACACTCAATGTTCTGTGGATCAAGTGCCTTCCTCTTTTCAGAGGGAATTCGGGGCCATGCACGTGAACCGAAAATGAAAAAGTGGGTCACTTCTGGTTTGAGGCCACTCCAAGCCTCATAGGGGGTCTTATCCTTGACTGATCTATGGGGAGATATGTTTTGGATTTATGTTGCACAATTAAGTTCTTCAGCCCATAGTCTCTATGGTAGTGACTTTTCATGTAGCATGCAAGATGCCATCTCTTTTAGAGATCTATCTTTTCGCTCATCAACTCCGTTTCATTGTGGAGTATAGGGAATTGTGTGTTGCAACTGAATCCCTGCTTCACAGAAAATATTATGGATCCCATGATTGACATACTCTCCCCTGTTATCAGTTCAGAGTAATTTGATCTTCTTTCCAGACTGTGTCTCAACCAGGGCTTTGAAATCTTTGAGGTGTTGAAAGACCTCATATTTTTCCTTGAGAAAGTAGATCCATGTAAAACATGAGAAATCATCAACAAAAATTAGAACAAACCTTGCATTTCTAATAGATGGATATGGAAAAGGACCCATGAGGTCACTGCGGATCAGATCTAAAGGCGTGGAAGCTCTCTGAGACTTTCCTTTCTCGGATTTCTCTTGAGGGTGTTTTCCGAGAACACATCCCTCACATACTCCCTTGGATAAATGGATGTCTAGTAGACCATCAACCAATATTTTATTGCTAAGTTGTTGCATGTATCTGAAATTCAAATGTCCAAACCTTTCGTGCCATATCCTACTACTTTCATCAACATGAGTAAGCAGTAAAGAAGAACCAGGTTCAATGAATTCATAAAATGTATACAATCTAGACTAATGATTTACCTCACCGGTAGCAAACCTGGAGTTGGTTTTCATGCCAAATATGCCCATGACATTTGGTGTGAATATGAATTTATTTCCGGTTCCATAATTTGTCATCTGGTACATAGAGAGAATGTTGACGAAAAGTTTGGGAACGTGCAACACATTCTCGAAGCTTCTGTTGGTGAGTTCAATCCTTCCTTTGTCAGTGACTTCGACTGAAGAGTTGTCCCCCATCAGAATAGGAGGACCTTTACATGCATCCAATGAGGAATATAATTATTTTAGGTATCCATGTGATGTGATTCTCCTGAATCTACGATCCAAGCATCGAGAGAGGAGTTGATGGCAATCAAGGCATGGCTAGAATTTCCTTTCTTGGGATTCTGATCTTCTAGCTTCTTCTTCTTGGAATCCTTGGGGATGCGATATCCAAAGTTGTTTTTCTAAAGTATTTGAGACATTAGATCTATTTGTTTTTTCATGCATGCAGATTCTAGATGGAATCCTTTGTGACATTATGTGCATTTTTCCCCTTTTCTTCCATTTCCCCCTTTGTATCCGGAGGCATCAATGAAGGGTTTTGTGTACCCTTCCTTATTCAGATGTGTATGATGTTTATTTTTGTCTTTATATTTATATTTATGATATTTTTGGCTGCCGTATTGCACAATAAGTACATGTTCCTTTGGGCCTTTTATTTTTCCCATGTTGATGAGCTCAATTTTCTCTTGTGTCAGGGATTCGATGAAGTCCTGAAGAGAAGGTATCTTCCAGGTGGATCCAGAGGTGAATCTGAATGAAGGGAATGTGGACACAAACACAGAGAATTCAGGACTAATTTTTGAGAGAATGGTGACAACCATTTGTTTCTCCTCAAATTTATCAACCCCACAAGCTTTGAGTTGCGACAGTAAATCCTTGAATTTTGTAAAGAAATCTTAGATATTTTCGAATCTTTTGGGATCAAATGTGAGAAATTATAACTCCAACATGTGTCCCCTCATTTCATCCTATTTTCAAAAGATCCCTTCCAAGGTGTTCCAGGATTCATTGGGAGTCTTATAGGAATATATGTGAAAAAGGAGATCGGGAGAAATAAGACTGCAAATCGTTCCAAGTGCTTCATCCATCCGATTTAAGTACTTGGATTTTTCTATGGATGATGTTATTTTTGTATCTGTATTTAAGGCTAACCTATACAACCCTTTGGTTCAAGGATGAATCATTATTTTCTCCTTCCATGCAAAGTAGTTGTAAGGTATAAGAATGATTTTTTTTTGGAAATCCATCTTTTCGTTGTCTTCAATCTTTTGTACCTGCAAATTTTTTTTGGTGTAGATTTTGCTTAGAATTTCATCAGATATGATACCATGTAAATGTGTTGAACCTACACAAAATATATATAGCTAGAAAATACTACACACATTTGCAGAGAGAAATTGGGAAAGAAGGAGAAGGACAGAAAGAATAGAAAAATTCTCATTAATCGTGATGAATAATGAATAATTTATACATGATATACTATGTATAACTCAATGAATGTGAACTGGAGGAGAACCAGTGTGACATAGTGGTGGTATAGAGTGATATGGACACACACCAACAGTTACAGGAGTGAACTTCCACCTAGTCTAGTCTCTGAGGCAATTACGACATTGAATTACCACCTAGCTGAGTTAACTAGTCAATCAGTCTTCAATTAACTGACTGAACAAAGTGTAGTGAGGAGTAGATCAAGGAATCAAGGGTAATGTGTTATTCTGGTGATGATACCAAGGAAATTTCACATTAGCATGGTGATGATTCCAATGTTGCATGGTGACAAAACCAATGCAAGATCTAGACTCAACTCAACTAGTCAAATTGAAGTGTCAACTGAAGAGAATATTCTCCAAGTGGAATATTCTTCCCTAAAATATAGGAGACTGGATAATGACTAATTATGACTAATAAACAAGGAAAAACCTTAGGAAAAAGAAATCCTAGGTGTGTGTTAAGTAACTCCAACATCATAGGGTAGAAAGATGAAATTTGGATGTGGCATAAAACAATGGGGCGCATGAGCTTTGACGACCTAGTAAAAATCAACACCAAACAAGTAGTAAGAGATATGCCAAATATTACAAAACCCCCAAAAACCATTTGCAGGAAGTGTCATCATGGAAAAATATCAAGGATGGGATTCAAGATAAAGGAATATACAACATCCAAGCCATTGGAATTTGTGCATACATATCTCTATGGACCAACAAGAAAAAAAATATTGCAAGGATAAAGTTATTTTATGTTGCTCGTTGATGATTATACAAGAATGACCTGGGTTAACTTTCTTAAAAATAAATCTGAGGTATTTGAAAAATTTTAAGCATTCAAAGCTTTAGTTCAGAATGATACTGACCTATGAATCAAATGTTTAATGTCAGATAATGGAGGTAAAATTACAACAAATTAATTTGAATAATTCCATGAAGCTCATGGAATAAGAAGACAATATTCAACTGCAAGAACTCAAAAAAAAATGGAGTAGTTGAAAGGAAAAACATGCATGTACAATAAATCAACACAACAATGTTAAATGAAGCATAATTGTTAATTTGTTTTTGGAGAGAATCAATGTACATTGATGTCTACATTCTAAACAGGGGGGAAATCAGAGACAATAGTGACAAGACACCCTATGAACTATAGAAAGGTCGACCAACATCTGTCAAACAATTTAGAATGTTTGGAAGCAAGTGTTACATCAAATGAGATGACGAGGATGTATGAAAGTTTGAATCAAGAGCAGTCAATGAAGGATTTTTTATTGGATATTCACCAAGAAGTAAATCCTATAGATGTTATAACAAAAGAATACAAAATATTGTTGAAAGCATAAATGTAAAAATATATGAAGAAATATTAGACAAGAACCAACTGGAAGAAAAAGAAATAGATTACAACAAAGAAGAATAAGAAGAATATGAAGAAGAAGAAAATGAAAATGAATAAGAACACGAAGAAATATAATGCCAAGACACACAAACAACATCTAGGTTTGTGTAGAAACATCATCCAGAAAACTTAATTATTGGTGATAAAAATGCTAAGACTCGGACTGGGAGAAAATTGGAAAGAAATTCTAAACAAGTAAATCTCTCTTTTCTATCCAAAATAGAGCCTAAATGTTTTGTAGAAGCAACTAATGAACAACATTGGGTAAATTCTATGGAAGAAGAGTTAAACCAAATTGAGAAAAATAAGACATGGGAACTTGTCCTA